>JAWNGG020000270.1:0-300313 GCA_036937485.2 Tetragonisca angustula | reverse complement strand
GCGATTGATTTAATTGATTAATAGTGTTAATCATCAATTATTAATTATTAATTGTTACATCGAACTTGATTATAATTCCATTTAAATTAAAAGTATACTTTGAAATTGTAATAAATCTTTGGGATTAAAACATTTAATAGAAATAAAACATACTGGTTTATACTGTTGAAAGGTATAGAACGATCCATATATCTAGCTGTAAACCTGTAAGTTAGTTTATTTTGAACTCTTTCAAAATTTGTTAAATAAACAGGCAATAATAAAAGAAATGTTATTTCGTTACATAAGGCATTAATATTATGTTACTGTTCACGAATTTATGGAGGCTTTACCCTCTCTCTCTCTATATATATTGTTATAAAGTGTTTTGACCTAGCCGTGAACAAGAAGACAAACGCTCATTTCACTACAGAAAGAATTAAAATTAGAAGAAACTTAATTATTGATGACAATTAACGATTAATGTAAGAATTTAATCCTTAATCATAATAAAAATACTTGATCCTTTGTCGTGATTAATGACAGTAATGAAAATAGGAACTTAATCGTTAAACAAGTAAAGTTGAAATGTAAACTGCGATTAAAAATTATTGGGAAAAGTTAATCATTAATCATTAATTAATTTTTTGCCCAATTCTGGTTTTGAGTGCAAATGCGAAAATAAGCATTCGAAGGATTTCAATGAAAGTATTGATTATTCATTAATTTTCTAAATTTTATACGAATTACTATTTTACAAGTTCTACAAGCCTTACAATTTAACTAGCATTGTGTTAATAATTATTAACAAAATATGATCAAAATTTTTTCTTTGTCATATTCTCCACTGACGAAGTTGAATTCAGGAGAATTAAGATTAAAAATTTTCGTAATAAACATGAATAGTCCAATGAAAAATTTTATGCTATTATTGAATCAGTACATATAAATTTATGAATTCATGTATGAACCGGAATTATTAAAAATCGAGCACTGGACTATCCAGCACAAGTTGTTGAAATTTTTTAATGAATGACTTAGCTAAAATCTTGATTAATACACCATAGAAAGAATATATTGTATGGTTCCGACACGATGAGGCTTGAATTAATGTGAGGCAACATGTAAATCAATCTTTTCAAGAGAAACAGATTAAGGAAATCTAATAAAATAATCTCGTCAATCATTTAACTTGAACTTGTTAGATTTATTCGTCGTTGTAAAGAGAGCGCTGGTCTTATAACGACGAATAAAAAATCATACGAAAAGAATATTTGAAAACGTAGGTTAATTTATGATTCTTAAATATGAACTATATATAGAAATGAAAGGAAGACATATCGAACATCTGCAAATATAAAGATTTGTACATTTAATTTTTTGCGATGAATTCGCTAGTAAATAATAAAAGTTGATTTTACATCGAAAGTATTCTTAATTAAACAATTTATTAAATTAATTATTTATTTTTTGTGGTGAGTAGTAATAACATAGAAATACATGGAAAGAATATTATATATAACATAACATATATATATAATATACAAGTAAATTATTTAAAAAAATAAAACTTCAATAATAAAAATTTTCGATATATTTTTGATAATTACTATAAGTAAAGAAGAGAAATAAAACGTTGTATTAATTTTACTTTTTTTGCAATTATCATTTGCAATTATTGAAAGTAGTATTTCAAAATATTTCAAACATATTGTGTCAGTATATTTTTAAAATGTACAATTTCATGTTGCAATGAATTATTGTCATTATTGTATTACAATTATTGTATTACATAATGTTGAGACTTAAAATCAATAATATTAAAAAGTTAACAAATTCGCGAACATAATTTCTTTTAGAATCGAAACTTCAAATAAGAAATTCTTTCAAATTTTTGTTTAGAATTCAAATAAAATTTCTCGATTAAAATCATTTAATTTTATAATCTATTCTTTAATTAAGCACTAATAATAGAAATTTATTTTTCAACTAACCATTAATGATATAATTTAAAAAATCCTGTATTTAATGTTAATTGTTCTCCATTAACGAAATTACGTCATTTCCTGAATACAGTAACCATACCACCACAGAGTTCAAAAGCCTGTATCTCATCGAAAGTTCGGCAGTTAGTTTGTGGAAGTCAATCCACCGTTTAACAGGGCCATCAAAAGCATCGAGGTGTTTTACTTGCCTCTATGTAAGAATCTAAGATTAGTGTCAGAATTCTATTTATTCTGTGGTGATAAGATGCGACATTTTACTTCTTTTCTATTTATTTATTTATTTATTTTAACACATATTGTATTTATATCTTGTTCGTTTTTTATAGATACATATGAGAAAAATAAAAAATGGAGAATTATAAAAAACCTACATATTTATTTATGTTAATTGTATTATTATCCATTCATGTAATAATGCATATAATATTGTATTTAAAAGATAGATTCTTGTTGTTTCTCATTTCTAAAGATGAGAAAGTTGTATTAGATAACGATATCGAAAATAGATTTCACCGATTTCACCGATTTCATCTTGATAAATAATTTCTTGTTTAATTTGATTCTAATGAATAATTATTGTTCATATATTTATACATCATTATAATTGTTTGACTTGAGGTTTGGATTAGATAATAAAAAAATACATAGTACAATATTGTCAGTACTAATTTCGAAAATATCAGTCATAGAAAAATAATAATGTTATTGTCATAGTATTTCTGTTGAAATAAAAATTGAATGAATCATTTTTCGATATAATAGAATAGAAAAACTCTGTTATCGGAGGACAATTTATATAAGTGAAGTTTATATAATATAAGTCCACCGTCTATCTCTTCTACTAGTGATTTTTCGTTTACATAATAGGTTCAAATAATAATTGAATTCAACTAGCAAGAGTTCATTTAATTGACTAAAATTTGGTTTAAATAAATGAAATTTATATAAATGGAGTTTAATAACTGTTTCTACATTTTCTAATATCAAGTCTATCTTATTGAAACGAGCAGAAAGAAAGAACAGAAAATAATCTTATTACATGATATATAAATAATAATATTTGAACTATAAATTGTGATACATCTTAAAGCAATATATCATATATAGATAAAATATGCTCTTGAATAAAATATGCAATTGGAACTTGTTGAAGCAAATTTTTACAATTAACATTAATAATAATATACTGTAATATTCTCAAGACATATAGGCTACTATAAAATTTCATATAAATTATAATACTTAATTAAAATATCTAAAAATAACTTAAATCCAAATTAAAAATATAAAATATTTTCATAATTATATAAAAAACTGAAGTTGAGATGTAATTATGTGTATAAGTGAATTTATTCAGAAATATTCCTTTATAATATATTTGAAAGTCATTAAAATGGATAAGATTTGCTTTTTGATAAAGCATTTAAATAAAATTAGCATTAGCTTGTGTTATATCTTGCTTCTATCATATCATTACAAATATTTTATTCGTCAAATTATAAAATATTTGCAAAATAACGAATTGTATAAATTTATAATATATTTTCTATATCCACGACGAAAATTCTATATACATAAAGTTTTATTGAGACTTGAAAATGTAATCATGGAAATGTATCATTAGTAATAATGTAACATTTCAAGTTACATTATGATTATGAAACATGATACAATATATTCTTTCTCCGTCTATTTATATTCTTAATTTCTTGAAATATGCATATTACATTGATACACGTAAAAAAATGGAGCGTTGTTATTGCAACTACATAGGGGAATGTAAGGCAAAACGAAACAGCTAAAGAGAAAAGTAAAATGAATATATTACTGATGTAACAGTTATTGAAGTATTTATACGGTATTTATATATTTTGAATATTAATATAACTAACATTGTATTGAGAAACTTAAATATTCATTTTTTATCGACTAATCAAATTGTCTTATCTTGTCCCACGTACAAGATAAAATGCGATTGTTATGGAGTAGACAAGGATAAAGAGATGAGATTAGGAGATAAAATATGTTTTATGATTTATATATACAATAATACAAAATTCATATACTATTTATTATACATAGATTCTAAAAATAAATGTAAATCTATTTCTTCTTAAATAAATAAATATTCTATTTCTTCTCTTAAAATTTGAAATTTTTTGAATTCTCTTTTTCGTTTTTTACAGTTCATTCTATTTCTCTCTTCAGCTACTTTTTGCAGTTCAAGTAATTCTATTTGATAGAGTGAAGAAGTTAAAATCACAGTTTTGTTTCATCAACTACTATTTTTTTCTAACATTCTCTTTTCTTCATTTGTTACTTTTGGATGAGCATAATATTAATTTCTTCTTCCGTGTCGATTTTTTTATTCATCTTTCCGAAGTGATCTTTGAAACCTCATATATTTGTAATGTTCCCATCTTCCTCTTTAATATATTACTAACTGCTTTTTTCGTATTCTTTTCGCACCATCCATCTCTACTTGTCTTTTACATTTTGTACAATTGTGACAAATATAAGGTTCGTAGATAGTCAAGTTGTCTCAATAGTCATATTATACCAATTACTCGATCCCGTCTCGCTACCCAACCGATTCCATTTTGTCTACTTAATGCTTCACATTATTTATACAACAACTTTAATAATTTTTTAATTGATATTGTACATTTATGAAATAATAGTTAATGAAATTAATTAACTTACTGTTTTTAATTTAAAAAATGCATTCAAATAAAGTGATGCAATTTTTAATTCTCAACGTAATTGGTAATTTTTGATACGCATGATCTGCAGTACTGATATTTTCAGACCGATATATTTACGTATACATTATAGTATTTATTGTTGTTTCATACAAAACACATGGTAACGTTACATATGTTTTAAACCATCACTTTTAAGATGCTGCATATTTTAAATTACTCTGGCTTTGATCGATCATAACTTATGAGCTATTTTTCTTAATGTTCTCGACATCGATTTCTATTCATCTGATCGCGACTCGGATCATTGCCTTTTACATTGTTAATTAGTAGCTGGCAGCAGCTAATAAAATTTGTATGTATTCAGACAATATGTGTCATACTCATCAAGCAATGCGTATTCATTCAGTCGTATTCGATCACGTGTCGATGTCAGTGTGTCATGCTTATCCTCATTTAGCAGGTACTCAACAATTGCATCACGAGCTTATCTGGTAACATTAATATTATCTGGTAACATTACATAGCATCTGAAATTCAAAAAATACTCTAAATCCGTGCAATTTTTCCGACTGAACAACTTAATCATTTCAGATCGTGTTAATATCAAAGAATTATTGAAGAGACAGGCAGAACCGTCGAACGGTTCCTTGTTAAAAATGACTTCCCATCTCATCCTGCTATTTCATCTTGCTTTCCTTGCATCCTACTCTAATAGTCTACGTGTATATATATATATACACACACAGATATAAAGATAATGGTTTTAAAATGTCATGATTATAAGACATTCTACGATGAACTAAATTAACCACTCCCTTACCGAATTCGACATTTTGAACTCTTAATCGACATTCTTTCGTCTTATGAGAATATCGAATTCTTTCAGCTTCCCAAATATTTGTAAGAAACTGTCGTTATCATTACAATAAATTCTTTAGTTAATCGTTCATGATAGGATTAATTGAAACCTAATTCAAAATTTAGTTCCTCTCTGATTTTACATTTTAAACAATTTTTTCATATACGTAAAGGCAGCATAATGATCGGACCTAATTTCCGAGATATTCGCAAAAAGCTACCGGTACTATTGAATTCCACGTTATCTTATTGTTATATCATCTTGTTGTATCATTCCTTACGAATCTGAACAAATTACTTCATCGAAAACACTGTTCACAACTGCACATATCGTTCATTTGGTATGTTTGTGCGTTATAAAACACAAAATAACATTTTCTACTAAGTTGTTCAGAAAATGATTTACGCAAGTGTTGTCAGCTCCCTCACAGATTGAAAAAAATTAATCCAAATTCCAACTGAATACACTGGTGATTGTTAATAAGTTATAATAATTATGATAAACATTTCTTATAAGCTTGCATGTGCAATATATGCTGTATGTACAGTACGTGGCTAAGCTTGCCTAATTTTCATTTATATATATATTTCATTTATATAATTTTCATTTATATATATTTTTTTATAGATACATATTATGAAAAAGGACAAAAATTAGATTTGAGTTAGTTTGTTATATCTAGCTGCCATAACGCGGCTCACCAATACCGACACGTATACTATTACGAACATAATTATATAGCTAGAATAACGGTAACGATAATTTCGTAATTATCATGAATGTGAATTCACTGTGTTATCAGTGTTTCTCACTGATTTCAATGGGCATGAAATATGTTGTTTAAGTAACCATTCTGAACATTTTTCCCTATAAATGTAACCGCTGTTCAACCTCCGTTTTATTTGAAACAAGATTTCCTTTTACAAAATTATGTAGTTTCAATATTTGTACCCGAATATTAATGAAAGTCATGGCATCTCGAAAACTAAAGACAACGAGCATGAAGTAATGTTACTCAAAATAATTGAATTAGTAAGAAAGTGTACATTCGCAATAATTATCTTGGTCAAAATCTAAGAAAGTCCGACATTTTCGTGAAAGATAGAAATTGTTTAAAACGTCAATTTCTATGACATATTTATAAATCATCGAAATAAGAAATTAATCCACGAATTTACCGGAAAGATATTACTTACTTAAACTCAACATTTATTTTAAAAATACAGTAATTGTAAAGTGTTTAAATATAGAAAATATTCAATATCGTAATCATATCTTAGTTATAAATAGATATAAATCAGACGTGTTTATTATGATAATATTGATCGCTATTGTATTTTATTATGTCTATATCAAGTAATATATAAATATAAATATTTCCTGAATTTGAATTTCAATTTTATTTGAAATTTTATCACTCGTAAAGTTTTTGAAATAACAAATTTCATCATCATTATATAAATCAATTCGATCGATCTATTAATATGTATTTATAATCATAATTATGGATTCTAAGTTATGTTTACATTATTCTTAAAGATTTTTTTTATTCATAGCTGGTTATTTATTCAAAGATTTTTAATTTCTTTCCTGAAAATTATTAAGTGTTATAGAGTGAATTAACATAAATGATATATCTCTTAGAGATACTGTAAATATAGAAGAGATTTAATTCTATATGTTCCATTATATTTAAAGTATTCATATTATTATTATGCAATTTTTGTCTTCCTTTTGCAACGATATGCGTTATTAATTTTGTCTTTTCTTCTTATTGCAAATAGATACATATTTGGTTTCTGAAACAGTATTAATAAGAAATATAGAATACCTAGCGATTTATAGATTCTTGATAAGAGATGATTCACGTCAAAATAAGTCGAAAAAGAGAAATAAAATTTCTTCATTCTTTTCGAGAAAATTGACTTTGAATATATTTTAAGTGTACTTGAATTAAATTAATTTCTAGACAGAAATGAAGAATACTCTATGTGGAAGAATAAATGAAAAATATTTTTTCATAAAACCATTTCGTTTCCGAGAATATTTAATTTCAAAATTTATCAACACTACCAATTGAAACATGTTTAAAGTCTATTTTCTGAAGAGTGAAGTTTTAAACAAAAAAAATTGTGTACTATACTTTTTATTTATTTCTACATGTAGAATATCTTTATGTCGATTATTTACTGTTATTCAGTATAATCAACTAATTATCCAAATTTAAATATATTTGACAATTTTTTAAATTCGATTTTCTCGAAAATAATGGCTTTAATAGAAAAATTTTATTTACTTTCTTCAATTAATTTTTTTACATGTAGAATTATTTCCCAATTACGAATTAAAAGCTATTCTGTACTGATTTTATGAAAAATAATATTATCATAGAATATAAAAAGTTTTCTTATTAACCATCTATTCGATGCATGAAAAATTAAAGGAAATATCGATTAATAGTTTACTTATTATATGATAAAACTTTTTAAATTGGTTGTGATTTATGAGACAATCCTATAGTTATAAATTTTGTTGTAAAAAGTAGCTAAAACTATTTGCTAATTAAAAGTAAAAGAAATTCCTTATAAATGTTTTATTAATCTGAATGTGTAGTATTTTCGTTTTGTATGTATATACGATATTGTTTCTGTACCTGTTGAAAATATGAAAAAGTTTTTATTTTATGTGAAAGTTATTTAACTTCAGGGAAAGAATGTTTTATTTATAGAGAATTATTTATAGAGATTTCAATATTTGTTTATATGGACTCTATTTATTTGTTTGGATCAAATTTTAATCAGTGCTCAATTAAATGAACCTTTACTATCCAGTTGAATCCATTTACTTCAACCTGAACTACTATTATATGAGAAATAAAAATCACTAGAAAAATGACACTGGACTCATTATATGTATTTTACATATATTATATGTATAAAGCTATATGCCCCGTGGCAAGTTTATATAAAGAGCTCTACTGTAATTTATTAAGTAGAAATTTTAGTGCTATTTTATTATACTTTTTATTACATGAGAATCATTAATAAAAATATTCTAGATTTTTTTATGAGATTGCATGATGTATATACTAGATAATGCTAATACCGGCGGTATGTAAACTTTGAAAATTTTTCAATATTATCTATAAAAATATGCAGCAAAAAATATGATATGATAAGAAATGAGATTCAATTTATAAATTTAAATGTGATCTCAGGACCGTTCAATCAAGCCAAACAATTGTTCATATGTTTCCCTTGATACCATATAATTTTTATCTATTTATATAGATAAAAATTTTATTTAATCTTATTTAGTAATAATATATGATGATTAGAAATTTAATAGAAGATTATCAAGATCGTTAAAGAGTTCGTACAATTAATGGAATTATGTACTATATATATGTAGCATTCAATGAAACTATTACAAAACTTGTCTTTTGTACTTCAAAACATTTCAGTATCATTGAGAATTTCGGAAACATTTCCATACAAACAGGTCCATAAATTCAATAAAATTCTTTTGTTTTTTAATAAAAATTAATATATAAACATATTTTTAATTTTTTAGTGTAAATAATTAAGAATTGCCTTTTTCTTAAATGTTCGAAATTTCTTGCGAAATTAATTATATTTGTTGCAACAAATATTTTTATTCTTAAATGTGTTTTGTATCAATAAAAAAAACAGAAAAAAATAAGTATTTTTGAACTTAAAATGTGTATTATATGGAATAGAGTCAGAAATAATTCGCGTATAAATGGATAAAACGATGTCATAAATAATTTTTAACTATTATTCAAACAAAATCAGAGATTAAAGTTAACATTGAAGGTTCTTTTCGTTTTTAAGAAAATTCTATTCGAACTTGTTACTTTCTAAAAAAAATATTTGTTTTGCAAAATTTTTATGAAATGAAGTGTTACAGTTGGAAACACTTTTGAATAATGTTCTCATCAGATATTTTAGAATCTGTATATCTGTAGTTCCATGGAAATAAAATATTTTAGAACATTTAATTCTGTTTATTTTAGAACATTTAAAATCTATTTTTATATTCGAATACATTAATTGAATAGAATTCAATTAGTCTGCTACAAATCTTGAAAATTTCTTTAATGTTAATGAATAAATCATCTGTTCTTCCGACAAAAAAATTTTTATTTTTTATAAATTCTGTTCTGTCTGAAATTTTTATTTTTAAGAACATTTATTTATCTGTTCTTATTGGGACTTGTAATGTAAAAACATTTTTTGAAAAAGTTCTATTGTCCATGCTTTAAGTAAAACCTATTTAAAAATTCCTTAACGTTTTCGGTCTCCAAATAAAATATTTGATTAAAACAAATTATGATTAATTTATTTAAATAACTATCATAAATAAATATTTTTGTTTGAAATAATTCGAGTAAAACCTAACTTTTATATTAAGTATAGAAACAATGGAAAAGTTAAAATTATTAGATATAAATGTTTACATTATTTATTTTCAATTATATAATATCCATTTTTAATTGTACAATGCAAGTTGCGTTTTCGTGGAATGTTTTACTGAATCTATAATCTGTCAGCGGAGACGAACTGTGACGAAAGGAATTTCATCCAATTATTATACCTATGCTGAGTAATAAAGTGGAAGGAGTAAAGTTTTCGTTAAGCCAAGCTAAAAATGGAATGAAATCCGTAGCAATCGGAGGAGACGTTTCGAAGGAGATGCGGTTTTCTCCCTCCTCTCCGTCGTCATCCTGGAAACGGGTTTTCCGGAGCAACGGATCTCTCAGTCAGGAATTACTATCGCGAATCTCATGGCAGGATGTTCGTTAGCAGGATTTCTTTTCCCTTCACCGACCAGTTGGCCACTCGACTCGAGTGCATTCTTATTCATCCGTTTTTCAGTTATTGTCGGAATCCTCTTCGTCGGGCGCGATTCATCATTCGTTTCAGAATTCATCGTCCTTCGAAGAACCGAGCTTCCGTTGCGATTGAATGGAAGAAATTATATCCTTGAAAATCTCCTTCATTTTATTGAGTCATAAGAAACGCTTCATTATGATTGGTCTTTTTCTTCCTCATTTTCGAAAACTATATACATATCTTTATATTGTATATATCACGTAACATGTTATGAAATTATTTTGTATCATTCGTTTATGTAATTCTTAAATCTTTATAATAAAATTTCTTGTAAAATAATTTCAAATTTATCTATTCTTTTTCCATATCCAAATTTTTGAGTGAACATGCTATATAACCTGCCAACTAAATTAAAGAAGCATAATCAAAAAACAAAGACGAAACATCCCACGAATTGTAAGTGTATGCTCTCAATACTAGTTGAAATTTGCATTTTCATTAAGTAAGATAGATGCTTTAACATTATAAAAAATAAATTAATTTAATTAATATACAAAACAATAATATTAATAGGATTTGGTGTACATATAAAAAAACAATTTTGGTAATTTTATTAAAATATACAGTATTTAATACAAATTTTTAATTGTTTTAAAAATTTTGTGATCAACTGTTCTTAATATTTACATTTCCTAAATATTTTATAGGAATAGAATGACATTGTTCGAAGAAGTCTAATATAATATAAAATTATTTAATGTCGACTTAAAAGTCACTTCAATGTTACTTATTCAAGTATATATAAAATTATTCATTCCAAATTCCAATTCTGAAATAAGTATCTATGTAAAATTTAATATGTATTCATAAAATATCTATTACAAAAGTGATTTATATTTTATAGCACACTATATTAATAATAATATTGCAAATGATATATATATATATATATATATATGTATATATATATATATGTAGAACTATATACAGGTACAATAGTTAATAGCAAGTTAATTTAAGTAAGAAAGTAGGATGGAGAAAATATTACATTTATTAAATTAACAATCCAACACAGAGGTCTCAATTGAAGCATTCCACAATTATCTTTTAAAATATTCGTTGTAGAAAAAAATATTTTAAATAAAACTTATTTTGTTTCGAAATTTTTTAGTAATCACAAATCTTGTTTAAGTGAACGTACTTCCGAGATTTCAAGACTCTTACTTTTTTCTTTAAATGAAACTATGTATTTTTCTTCAGATGAACATGTAGCTCGTTTCATGATAGATTCTTCACACAAATATATATATAATTAAATAAACTATATTTATTGCTAAATTCTTTTTTGAACACATACGCAAAATTCAATATGCAAGTCATATTTCTAATTATCTTGAATATATTTGTTGTTTTTGAATATATGAAGAAACTTTGTTAACAAAAGTTATTCAGTACAAAGTACAGAGAGAGCTATAATACAGTAATAATTTTTTTGTAAATGAAAGTTTCGGAGATTTCAAAGTTACTTTCGTTTCTTTAAATTGTTCGCTAGATTGATATAATACTATAGAGCATGTTTAGACATCTATTTGTAGATTATTTGATATAAATAAAGGAGCAAATAATATGTCTTTCGTTACAATAAATGTTTGAAATAATATGCATTTGCATCGATGTAATGTCCAACGGTCGAAGTTTGTGCATATAATCTCTTCTATACTGAAACAAAACTTGAAAAGAAAATTATTTCATACCTACAAAAACAATAGAAATATTCGTGATGATCAGAAACATCACTCTATATATGTAAAAATATTTTAAATATTAAACTGAACGATTTAATTATTCAAATCTCATAAATAAAGAAATATTTATCGATGCGTCTAATACCACTGACAAACTATCAAAAAGTTAAGTTATAATTGTTTATTGTAAACATAGAAATAATTTTATTATGATATTTTAGTAATACATGGCGAGAAATTTTCTGAATGTAAACGGTATTTTAAAAAAGGAACCATGCTGTGATATGTTACCATAATTATCAGTACAAACAACAATGGGCAGGAAGATGAGAAGATATAATTACTTTTTATTATTATTGAAAAGACATTTAATAACTTATTGGCAAAGATTTCACGTAAAAATAAAAATTGAAGAAGTATCCATATATTTTTTAGCGATAATGTATGTACATGTATACTACACACGATAATAAAATCTATTTTGACAAGATTAACGATTTCAAATGTTCCATCGCTCTGTTCTAATTTCAAGTTATACATATATTTCATTCGTATAACTGCGAAACCTTCCCAGAAACCATACGGAACGTGTCGTTTGGACTCCAGCTGGTCTCCAATCAACGTAGTCTCGCTTATCAAACTTCCAGCTCGCGACACGCGGACGAAACGACCAGGTTGAGATGCCAGTATCTCGCATTTGCATTTGAACTTGCTGGTGCCCGTTTGCTGCCACAATAAGAATGTTTCTGTAATTTTATGCAACGACAGAATTTACTTCATGAGCGATGTACATTGCGTGCTAATTTCCAATTTTTACATACGTACATGTTTTACCTTTGAAATATAATCTTCTATACTTATCAATTTTTACATGATATATGTAAATGTATGTAGAAAAGTGATTAAAAATTGGATTGAAACCATTACAAATTCTATAATGAAATTAAGTTTTAGTATTCTTAATTTATTATGTTGAATTTATCGAACACTATAAATATATGTACCTGAAATAATTTTAATCGTCTTGGATTAAACATAAATTGCTATTATTTAGTACTGAAACATAACATAGATATACACATGACATATTTTATCCTTCTAAACATCCTTCTTAATAATTCTACATCAGAAGGAACATATTTCGTAAATAACTATATTTTATCACACATAAAAAGATACTTCGTTCCCGACATTGCAGGTTCTAAAACAATGATAAGAAATAGTTATTTACATAGATAGATTAGAAATGTCAGCTCTTGATTTTGATCGATCTTAATAAGGTTAATTAAATATTCAAATAAAATTTGCATTGACCGAACCCTTATAGTTATTCTCAAAGCTCATGGACTATGTATGTACATATACACGCAGAGGTTTTCTCGAAGAGGTGCCGCGGTAGGAGATGGGCATGGAAGGGTAGGATAAAAATTGACGAAGTCTAGGAGGCAAGGGCCAGAAAATGCCTCGAGCGGTGCCTAATGAGCTTCCTGCAGCATCGAGTCGTCGCCTCTACGGCTGCCATTCAGGATCTGTGACAGCACGGTGATTCAGAATTCGAGCGAACGAGATCCGAGGTAGGGACCAGATTTGCGAAGTCGGTGACAATCGGCAGCTAGCATGGCTATTGTTTCAACCGAGTCTGTGCCGAGAGAGACTTTCAAAACGTTTTAATAACCCGTTCTTCACTTGGATACTCCTCTGTTTTTTCCTTCGCGTTCGTTTCCTCCTTTAGCGAGATCGTAAAGTCGACTCGTGTGGTAAGACGAGTCAATAATTATGCGTGTTCATTCTTGGGATTGAGAACAACTTTAAAATTTCCTTTCATTTCAATCTCCTTATATAGGTTTGATAATAATGTCAAATAAATTATTAAATTGCCGAATACATTCCTCTGAATATTACTTAATTAATATCAGTAAGCAACTAATTCCTAGTTAAAATTTTAAATTTGAGTAACATATTTCAATCATTGTAATTTTGGAAATGAATCCATCAAATAAAATATTTTTCTGTAGGTCTGTATTCATGTCGCTAATTAGATAACTATGAAATTCTCTTACTATACTATGGCATATACGTATTGTATAATATATATGTATATCATGTATAAACTGTGAACTTTTATAAGGAATTCGAAAATATAGAAATGTATAAAATGCAGATAACATGCAAAAATATATAAAATACCTAAAGAGGAGAATTTATTACAATATATTTAGTAGATAAAACAAATTTTTATTTAGATCCCATCTGTTTAACTATATAAACATATAAAAATACAAACTCCGTAATCTAATGATGTAGTATCGAACCTTATGGTTTAACAGAATATTCAATGAAACATAATATATATTTTATAGTAAAATTATTTTTCGTGACTTTGACACAACTACAATTTTTAATTCTTTATTGTAAAAAACATTGATGTTTTCTGTAAAGATGTTATTTCTTGAAGAAAGAATTGGACTATAATGGGTAATTCTTATCTCTTAACTTTTTAATAATCTTTTAAATAATCTAACTAAATGCATAGGAATTCTGTTCTAAAAACTTAGGAACTATATTTTATGAGTATTATTTTAAAAATTGATAAGAAGAATAATTTATGTATAAATGCAGTAAATAATGTAAATTTCAAGAAGTGTAGTTATATTTATTACCTAAATTTATTATTTGACTTTTCTAAAATTGTTGTTCAAGAAATTGAAAACTTTAATATAAAATTTTAATATTAATCCAGATTGATTTTTATAATTAAATATATTTTTAATTTAATATCAGTTAAAATATGTAGCTACGGATAAATAAGCTGTTATTGGAATGTTGATATAATAATTTGGTTATAAATTAATTAGTAAATTATAAAATAATTTATCTCTGATAAGTTATATATATATATAGGGTGTTTCGTCAAACGATGTCATTGTGTCCTATAATTAAAAATAAGATTATACAAATATAGGTTTTAGATAGGTTCTAAATACTTTATTGAAAAGTTATAACAACAATATCAAAATTATAAATAACTTGTTTTTAGTTCGATTAATTGGTTACGTTTATCAAAATTTATTAGTTTATTAGTTTTATTTAAAATTTCTTGTCAAAATAAAATCGATAGATCTATTGCCTCCTTGATTTTTTTTATTTTTCAAAATGCAATATAAATCTTGAATTATTTTGTATCCAACAAATTGTTTCTTTCATAATTCCTCGCAAGTAAAAATCCATAGATGTAATAGCAAATACAATCTCTTTAACGTAGTCAAATATTGCTGTTTCCATGCAAAATTAAACAAGAAACTAATCATTTATGACTCTACATTTATATAACATTTTTAATCATAGTATATGTTGATACTGTTTGACGGAACCTATGTATTTACAAATGTATAGAATATATATGTTCAAGAAAAATTTTATCTAAATGTCATCATTTCATATTTTATTTCGATATACTTATACAATCTTATTCTCTATTATTCTTTATTTATTATATAATATTAATATTCAAACGAAAAAATTATTCTGCTTAATATATCCTTTACTTAACTTTATTTAATTTTCTTTTAAAAATATCATTAAAAACTTTATTTTTATACAGGTACATTTCAAATTAAAATGATAATAATCTAAATAAAATATCACGTTTCATGTACAATCTTATATAGTCTTACAACTAGGAATACATGGGAAAAGAAAACAATGAAGCAAAAGAATGAGTTGTATATTTAAAATTTCATTTTTGAACAAATTAAATTTAAAAACTTCATGTACATATACATATATGTGCATATATTATTCAAACGATCAGAAACAATTAGACCATTTCGTTTGCAATATGCAGAAATGCTAATAGAAAGTACCAAATAAATATATTATAGATATATAATAGATGTAATAGATATATTTCATAATTTGATTTTAAAAATTAAATTATTTTGAACGAAATTTATTAAGATTTAATTACATATTCAAACGAAAAAATGTTATTATTTATTTAAAACTATTCTTTACATATGTCACAATAATTCAGATATTTTCTACATATATAAACTAATACATGTATTATATATTTATTTACATACACACATATTTCATTACTGGTATACTGTGCTTTGGTATAATTTAAATCATGATGATTTCGTAGGTTTTAATAAACGAGAAATTAAAATTCCTGTTATGAAACCACATAAGCACGGTGAGATACATGAGAAACCTTAATGAAATAATACTCTTCTGTAAGGAAAGTTGAAGCAAAAGAAATTAGATAGTGATTTAATTTTAATTTATTAAACCACCTATTTGTTAGTTACAGAATCGTAAATTAAATAAATGAAATAGGAAGATATATTCCTACGATACAATTAATCATTTAAATTTTTTATGATATTGAAAACAAATTTTCAGTTAAATATATTGATAGTAATTAATAAAATGATGAACATTTCATAAAAAATAATAATATTTTAATATTTAAGAACAACATACAAAATGCTTAATATTATGCAATAAATATGCGCCTACTTTATTTAAACAAATACTTCAGTGAATACACTTGTTGATTTTGTTTATTAAATTGTTAATTTAAGATTAACTAAAAAATTATTTTATTTTCTATGCTGTTAATATTATCAGTTATAATTCATACAGTGTCAATTAAACTTATAAATATAAATTATTATTACAAAATAAATTATAAATAATTATAGTTATTAATGAATTACGAATTATTATTATAATATAAATTTCCAGCTTGATATAATATAAATTAATATAATAAAGCTTAATATTTTTGAACACTTATGGTATATAATATGAGAAATTTTAAGTTTTCGCGTGAATAGAGTTAACTTGTTCATCTTTTTGAATACATTTAATAACTTATACAGTTTATACATGAATAAATTCTATAGCAAAATCAAATTTAAATTTCACACCAATATCATTTGCTAAAATGTTCGTACATTCATCAAAGAGATAGATACGTGTCTTCTTATTGCAATCTACGATGAACACATAATTACAGAGCTATATCTCTCTAATGTACAATTTACGGTATCCATAATTCCATTCGAAATCATAAATTACATAGCAATTGATTTGTGCACACAATTTTGTGAAATCATCTCGAAATAATGGCTTGAGTCATAAATATTATAGAAATTTCCCGATGGGATAGCTATTCGTACGACACATCGCTAGGGAATTTCTCGAGAATTAGTACTGTAATCAAAACAATGCATCAGAAAGAGAAATAACTTTGCTCATTGTTTTTGGGTGCACATGCAGTAATCAAACCGCGAAAGCACTGTTAATTAGAAATGTTACCTACTACTGGCTAAAATTTAATTTTTTTTCACCTTTGTATCTTTATATATTGAAACATATTTTCAATATTATATTAACACATAAAATATAGTTTTATATGATTAAATTAAAGGATATTGGAAACTATTTCTGTAACGTAATTTATATCTCACAAAATATTATTATAGAAAATTATTATTCTAGTTTGTTTAATTTCAGCTTTTCATATTTATTATATCAGTAGGAACAAATTAATATTTATTGATCCGTTCTTAAATGCGTATGGATTATGTTTAACAAAATATAATTTAGTCACAAAATTAAGGAAATAGGGAAATTTGCAATCTATTTTATTTAGGCCTAATAATATTATTATATAATTAATTTTAAAATTAATAGCACTTATAAATTTTAAACATGTTAAATTTCAAAAATTTTAAACGACATCTTCAGAACGTTCGTTTTAGTGCTTTAGACATGATTTAGAAAGAAATTTTTCTGAATTAATATAGTGATACTGTGATTAATTAACATATATTGAATTAATTAGATTAGGAATATTGAGTATATTCTAATATAAATTCTAATATAAATTAAAGTAATTAAGTTAATAAGATTGATTCCACAAAAAGATATTTGTAAGCATTGTTTTTAGTCGTTAAAATGTTATTAATTATATTTATATATATTTATATTAATTGTATTATATTTACATATATCTTTTATATAATTTAATATTAATTATAATTATATTATAATTTAGTATTTTTAATGCAAATCCATCAGAATAGTAATAGGTGACAGTATATGCAAGTCAGACGGTCTATAATCTGTAAACTTAGAATATACATTTCGTATTAAGAATGTATATACTGTCTTTAAGTATGTGTATATGTATAACATGTATGTAACATATATGGCAATATGAACGAATTAATTCGTTATAAGACAAAACTGTATGTTATAATTATTATTATATAACATCATTATAAATTACCAATAATTGTTCACATTTACATATTTAGGATGTCGCATCAGTTTTTTTATAAAAGTGACTGAGGAAATAAAACGGAAAAGAAAATTTTGTTGCATGTGATATTATGTTAAGTTATAAATATTTATATGCAAAATTTGTTAACATTTCATTAAAAAATTTTCTTCACGGTAAAAGATTTGGCTCAAAAAATGCACCTCGAACAATATTATATTGGTAAGTCATAGACATTTCAGGAAGATGGTATTGTGAGACTTCCAAAGAGATGGAAGAAAGTAATAGATTGGAATGAATTGTATATAATTTCATAATATCAGGCATCCAAAGAAGTTATTGCTTTTTTTTCATACAAGAAATTAAAGAGACGTATTCTTGTTTTAAAATGAATTTATTTATCAAAATATGAACCTTCACATTTTATAATTTTCTACTAATGGTTTAATAATATAAATGCTTGTTAAAATTTTTTGTTTTACTACGAAGAAATCTTGATATTTCCTTCAAATTACTTTTATTACTATTTATATGTTCCTCATATCCAGATTATCCAGAAATAAGTGAAAATCTTGTGGTTAGGTGAATACGGTGAATGATATAATTTTTCATTCAAGTTTCACTATCTTTTTACTACATGAGTCTTATCCTACAGAAACAACATTTTTTTCCTGTTCATCAATGGTGGATGCTTTTTCCATAACTTTTCCTAAACTCCTTCTAATTTTTTACAATATGTAGATGTCAATAGTAATAGCTTCCTTATTTTTAAAAGTTCATTGTCAATTAGAAAAATCTCTAGAATTATGATTAACAAAAATTGGCAAAAACTGTTCTAATATAATATAAAACATAAAATATTATACATCCATTTTCCATTAAGAAAACGAAAGAACCTCTTGGAATAATCTATGTGTAAATGCTAAATACGTTGGCTGCAAAACCGCCGCAAAGTTTCTATTTTTGTAATTATTTTAAAATGATTAAAATAAGAACATCGTTGATAATAAATCTTAAATAATATAAATAACTAGATAATATTATATAATAAAAGGTGCGCTTTCATTGTATTTTTATAATACTTCATAGAAACTTAAAAATATTCTGTTCCGTAAAACTATTTTCGCATGGTAATCGAATAATATTGTATTTTTAACAAAATGTAATTTAATTATGAAGTTATAGATAAAAAGAATTTAATTATGAAGTTGTAGTTATAGCGATTTTCTTTTTAACGCGATAAAATTGATTTTATAAAATTAATAATAAAATAAATATAAAAATATATATTAACAATAAAATTGATATTCGCACATATTAAATTTAACAGAATTTCTGTATTATGTTTATAAGCTATATTGCGGCTATTTATGTAAAATCATATATTTACGAATATAATATTAATTAAAGAATGAAGTTTGGAAAAAAATTGTATTTAAAAAATATTTATTAAATATTGTAAATTATTATTATAAAATTATTTATTATATAAAAATTCGTAATTTTAAATATCTATGTGTGTCTATCAGAAATTTTGATTTGGTATAAAATGAATATAATAATATTCTATATCTATAAATTCTATTCTATAAACAGATAAAGTGAAACAGTAATTTTCAATACGTTTGTTTGTGTCAGGTAGCTACGTATTATTAAAGGTTTGCTTTAAAAATCAAGAACAGATGAAAATAGAAGAGGTAAAATATCCGATCATAAATTAGATAAGATAATATTATTCCGCCATGATTAATTCAATAGGTGTACATAGAGTAAACTCTTCACAAGCTCTTTCTTTTCTCCGATTAAACTTAATTCCTATTTCTTATTAACATCCGTCACGGATGTGCAATACAATATACAAAATGTGCTACGACTGAAATACGTGATTGAAACATGATTTTACATTGAAAAATGAATCGAAAAAAGGAAGAATAAAATTGTTTCACTAAGGCTTTCGTTTTCGAGTTTGAAAATTTCGTGTTTGAAAATTTCTCAAATATACTTGAATTTGGTTAATCGTATAGGAGTGAACAATTGACACAATATTCTATGTACAAAAATAAATAAAAAATATAGAATAAAACTATTTCGTTTAAGGCATTATTTAAAAAAAACAACAAATTCTAAATATGTTTCATTAAAAGTTACCTTAGGACACGTGAACCTGATAAATTTTCAAATTTGATTTTAAACTCGATTTTAATTATTATGATTAAGGAAAAAATTTCTTTAATGAAAAAATATAATTTTTCCTTTCCGATTCGGGATTTTAACATGTATTATATACTTTTACTTGTTACTTATAACAAATTTTAAATATTCTATAATAATATTTTTTACAAATATTATTACAAACAAATTTTGTATCTATATATATATATATATATATATATATATACACATATGACAAATTTAATTATTAATGACAAATTTCCTTTATACAATTTATACAATTTATACACTTAATACATTGAAGTTGGTTTTTCAACATGTTCTTAACGCATAAATGAAAATCATTCTTCAATATTATATATTAATATATATTTATACTATTTGATACTAATAGATAAAAAATTTATTTTAATATTAATAAAAGAATAAAAATTATTTCATTCTGTTCATATAATTTTCAATTCTATTTGTATGTAAATGGCCATATTTATGACTTTGTTCATCTAAAATGTCACGTTCGTACAGGGACAAATACATCCACTAGATCTGAATGTAATGTGTTTTATTATGAATAAACAACATAGTTGAGAACTTTTATTATTTATCATACATTACAAGGTAAATGTATTCGTAAAATTTCATTTATGTATTCGATGAATTAAAAAAATAATATTAAAATAAATCGACGGAAACAAACATGTCCCGAATAAATCTATTATTTTTGAAGGAAGCAATAAAAAATCTTTAGAAATATTTATTGAACGTTCATTGAAAAAGTTTATTAATTATAATTAGAATACATACATTCTTGTATATTTCTTTAAATGTCTATAAAATTTCATCTGGAATTGACTGCAATTGTTGGTATTTATATATGTGTATGATTACTGACCAATTTCATTTTGCAAATAAACTAGTTATTGGGCTATTACAGCTATAACGCACTCAATACTATTCAAAGACTTTAAGTATGAATAGAATCGAGAAATCGTCTTTGGAATCGTCATTTGGATCGTATATTATCATAGTCGAGTGTAGATAGTACTATGGACTTGCAGGAATTAATTAAATATATTATATTTTTAATATGTATAATTATTTAGTGTAATTAACTTTAATCTTTAAAATGAGATTTTTTAATAAAAAGTCAAGCTTAGTATCTTTACTTCGTTGACTTCATTAATATCTTCATTATGATATATTCTGATATAAAATTTGATTTTACTGAATCCTTTACATTTTTTCGTTAGTATTATAAATTCTGATTTGATGCTAGAGAATTTAGAATCTCTTTGGTGATAGATAGATTTTTTTTTACTGCAAAGAATCTGATATCAGATCTTGATGATTGCTAAAAGGAATAGCATTATACTTAAAACTGAATCTTAATGGATCTGAATGAATCATTCCAATTTCAATAGGAGAAAACAACTTGTTCTTTAATTTAACTCAGATATATCTGTAGAAATTAGATATAAGGAATATATATAATACATGTGATTAAACAAATAACGGACAAGATAAGATAATGAATACAAATTAATAGCTAATTGGCCCAATCACTACTCAACACAACTCCTTTCCACGACTCAAACACTTCTGTTTCCGACTCAATCAACTCTGTTTGACAACTCGATCATCTCTGTCCTACGTATTAATCAACTCTGTCCTACGACTCAATCAGCTCTGTCGCTCGTATTTCAAGAAGAAAAACGTTTCATCTCAAGAAGTTTTCTCTCTTTTCACGCATTCCTTCAACTACTACAGACCATTTGTTTTTCCGATGTGTTCACTTTCTCCTTTTACGACTCTTCATTATTACTTTCGAGATCCGACGTTAGATCGTACTTATAATTAAACTATAGTTACAAGTTATTGCCTAAACTTACGACATCACATATTTATATTTTAAAAAGTTATGAATAAATTTCAGAGTTCCGTCAATAATGTTATTTTTGATTAATAATTTGATGATTCTTTTTTCTTAGATTATTTTATGCTTTCTCTATACTTAAACTAATTATGTGAATTATTATTAACTAAATACTATAGCATGTGAATGATTCCGCATAGAAATAGAAATGGTTTTTAAATAACTGTATTGCAAACACAAAATGTTAAGCAATAATTCTTCTAACATCTCATTGTATCATTTTATTAATTTATATTATTTTATTGTATCATTATATTAATTATATTATTTTTAATAATTCCTTCATGTTATTCAGATAATTATAATTTGTTTGACGAGTCGATGCATCGGTTATAAATATATCAACGTGCTAAAATTTAATTAAAACGGGTCACATTGAAATCATCGACACAGAATTCTCTGACACTGTTTTCACCGACAATATTTCGACTCCAGATTTGCCCGACAGCAGTTTTTATCGACAACAGTATTAACCGACAATGATACTGACCGATGACATTGTATTTGTTCATCATTGTTTTTCTAATGATAACGCAAGGTTTAGGTTAGGTTGAGTTATATCTTATTTTTAGTTGATAATATATATTCGGCAATAATAGAACCATCATTTTCTGGATATGGTCAAGACATTTTTGTATAATTAACTGTTTTCACTAACAATAAGAATGATTATTAACTCTATTCGATATACTAGTAGCAATAAAGACCATAGCCGAACGCAAACTGAAGTAACATCTGTAGCGATATGCAATTGTCCAATGTCGTTGTCAGCCAATGTCATTGTCGATAAAAACTGTTGTTAGGCAAAGTCACTATCGGGCAAATCTGGTGTCGATGAAATATTGTCGGTGAAAAATCGGAGAAATCTGTGTCGATGATTTCAATAAGACCCAAATGAAACAAGTTACATTTCTTACAATTATATATTGTAATACAAATAGCACAGATATCTACTTATGGACTAACAAATTCGACCCTGATATAAACAACTTTAATCACAAGCGTCGGCCAGTAATTAGATCTGTTTCCTCTTTTATACCTTAGCACGTAAATGTTCTGTTAGTATATAAAATTAAATTTTAAAATTTTAATTTTTGCTGAACTGATTTCTGTTCTGTTATTTTGTTCCGTATTAAAGTGAGCTCCTTTTTTCGTTTCATGAAAAGAATAGGAAAAGAATAGAGATTCGACGCTTACTTATTTAAAATATTATTCAATTATTTTTGATTATTTGACATGTTATTCAATTATTCTTGATAATCTAAAATGTTCATCAAATTCAGATAAATTATGAGTAATTGTTTCAGTCTTATTTAAGTCCTGTTTAAAATTATCTTATTTGATTTCTAGAGATCTTATTTGAAGTCTAGCGTTTTTTACATACATATGTATCATATATTTCTTATTGGTTAATTCATTTGCTATCTTCTTGGTCGAAATGTATATACCAAAATTCTATTGCTTCAAATAAACTACTACATTACCAAGAATAATTATTTTATATATTTTATATTTTAATATAATTAATATATATACATATATATGTATATATATATAATATATTTTATATATTTATTTTACACATACAATCATTTATGGAAGTTCCTTCTAGAGAACTTAAAATGATAATTTAATCCTTCTTCATCTGAAACTCTAGATTTTTGATAAATCGTACATTTAATGTTTAACGCACATTTTGCGTTTTCCTTGATATTATAAATATATCATTATCTAACTGCTTATTCGAGTTTTTTATTCTGATAGCAGAAACAGAGTGGTCAATTTGAAAATTTATTTTAACAATTTCAATAGAATAAATTTGAGTAGTATTGTATAAATTATATTGTATATGCACCAAATGGTAACTAATTATGAACTCACAAGTAATCATGCAAGCATTTATCAAAATTTCTATGAAATTAAAAATATGAAAATATATCAAGAAACCGACGGATAATTAAGAAAAGTAATTTAAATTCACATTTACTATAATCTAAATTAAATTAAATTTTCTTAACTTATATAAGCTTTAGAAATTTCCTCAAATTATTATTGATTTAATAATTATGATTTAATTTTAACAATAAATTTAATAATAATCGAATATTGAATGATTGAGTAATTATCAACATTTACATGTATTGTATAAATACATTTATTACTTGTTTTATATATATATATATATATATATATATATATATATATATATATATAATTACAGTTTCAATTCTATTTAATTATTGCTTGTTTCATGTACAATAATTTTGTCTAATGGATAGTCAATATGAAAATGTCGTTATAATGAAATACAGTAATACAAAAATTTATGCTTATATTATATTATGGACAGTACATCATACTATTATTGTTTCTAATGCATTCGATAAATATATTATCTACCAATAAATCAGAAAAAAGAAGAAAAATGACAGAAAGGGGAATGAGACATGGAAAGAACTAGAAAAAGACAGTGAGAGAGACAGTAATTTCTATTTCTTTTTTTATCAAACATTAAGTAGTATTAACTTCCTGCTTCATGTTTATTAAATCCGATATAAATTTTTAAGAGATAATGGCTAACAGTAAGTGATTTTCATAATAATAATATTTAATTTGAAATAATATTTCATTATCTAAAATTTGAATTAAGATTATAATTTATCCAAGATACTTGATATAGTAGTTAAATATTTGATTAGTAGCCCGTTATTATTATGTACAAAAAATATACAAAATATCCGTAAAATAAAGATAATATAGACAATATACAAAAAAATCTGATTATTAATTATTATTGTATTATTGAATTAATAATGTATTATTGAACAATAATTTTCTGTTTCTATGACACTAGTTGCTAAAATTTCAAATTTGATTATACAAACTAACAATAACAATAAACTATTATCTACTGCACTATTATTTAGTACAACACGTGCAAAATCTAGTACTTTATTGTAATTTATGTTATTTCATTTAGAAATATATGATTTTATATGTTTTTATATTTTAAATAGTTATAGACTGATGAATTGTTTAAAAACATATTTAAATTAAATTGATAAAGTTTTATACAGGGTGTTTCCGGGTTAAATCGCCAAACTTTAGACATGAATTTAGGATCGTAAAACAAATTTCTTCTGTACAAGTATGCTCGTAAATGCTTTCTTCAAGAGATATTTACTACTAAGGTTGTAATAATGTATGCCATCAAAATAATTCAGGTTTATTACGTAATTATTAAAGAAATACGGTATATTACTAAAGAAAATTGTTGTATTTATTATTAAAAGTAATTGTAATTATTACATATGTTGCTCAAAATGATTACCTTCAGCTTAGAGACAAGCAGTACACCTATCAATAACAGAAGAAGTGGCCGATTGATACTGTACACCTATTATTTTGTTACACGTTTGCACACATTATTTTCAATTTTAATGTTTCAATGTTATTAACAGTGTACGGTTGCTCGTACACTTTTTGTTTCACTGCTCCCCATACGGAAAGATACATTGGAGTTAAGTTCAGAGAACGCGGAGGCATGACCGATCCATCTTCCGGGAAAAAGAATATTAAGCTACTCACGGGTTCTACCATAGTGAATGGGACAGCCATCTAATTGAAACCACAAGTTTTCTCTCATGTTTAAAGGAATGTTTTCCACAAGATCATAATAATCATTGTCCAAAAATTCGAAAAATCCATTCGCATTCAACCGATTTGATGGAAAATGAGGCCCGATTCTTTAATTGTTATTGTTGAGTATGCCTACTTACACGTTACATTGAAAACCGTGTTGAAATTGTTGCTCACAGATTGCTACAAGATTTCCGTGTGAAATACGACAGTTTCTTTGATTGAGTAGTAAATATCTTGCTTAGTAAATGTAGCTTCATCTGTTCACATAATTTTATTGGAAATTGTAGATCATTGCTTGTTTGGTTCAAAAACCAATCGTAAAATACTCTTCTGGGTGGTATGTCAGATGGTAATAAATTTTGGACACTCTGAAGGTAATATGGATGACTTCTATCAGCAAATGTCTTCCATATTACTGTGGGTGAAATTCCTAATTCACAACCAGATCTTCGGATACTTGTTGATGGGTTGCGATCGAAATGTTGCAGTATGTCGATAGTTTTTCTTTCATTTCACAACGGTGCAAAAACTCTTTCAGCTCGGATTTCCACATGAATTGACTCAGTTCGCTTGAATCTTTGAAATGTTAAAGAAAATACTTTTTTATCTTCTCCTTGGAAATCGCACAGCGTATTAACGACGAGTTAGTATTTCCTTCGCAAAATCCATACATACATCATATCAGCATATTCACTAGCAGTATAACGTATGAAGCATGACTAGTTGACTAGTTTACTTCAGTGAACTAACAGTTACTCAGAACGAATGAAAGGAGCTTCGTTTACAGTGAGCTTCGCAAACAGCAACACATTAATAATCTTCGATAATCTTGGAAACACAGATATTTTAATATTATCCATTCCTAACTCTTAATAACTCCAGAAGTAAAAATCTCTTAAAGGAAGCATTTGCAAACATACTCTCAAACGAAAAATTTGTTTGTTTTAGGATCCTAAATTTATATCTAAAATTTGATGATTTAACACGGGAGCACGTAAAATTTAAAAAAATTTTTTCTTTGCAACTTAGTATTTTTAATAAATAAACATTGACATTAAATATTTATATCTATTATATATTGTTATTAATTTAATTGTAATTTTGATAATATAATTTATTAATTCATTGTTATTAATTTAATATATTATAATATAATTATTGTTTATTTAAAAATAAATATTTAACACAAAAAAGCATTTATAACTTTATATGAACTAATTTAGTTACTTTAAGTACAAATACACATCTTGCTGGTGTATTCTATTTAAATAATTAAATATAATGCATATAATTTTTAAAATGACGTATAGTTTAGCATTAGCAAATGCTGTGTTAATGTGTAATGTTTCTGCTTTTCATTTTCGAAAGCATGAAAAAATATAAAACAGTTTCAATATTAAATAAAATTATAATTAAACACATAAAGGATAATCCTAAAATATAGAATTAGATATAATACAGAAAAAGCAAGTCAACAGCAAAACACACAATGCTCAAAAATCCAGCTTAAGATTATTGTACAATATATGCATTCTAATATCCGTACTTTCACATTGTATTTCGCAATCTTTTCCACTCAATTTTAAAAAATTTTACACAGAGAAAATTATGTTTATAAGATTACATTAATCACATCCATCTAAAACAATATATGAGAAATAACTCAAACATTTGAATTTTGTATACATTTCTGTACCTGAAATTCAAACGTTCGCTATGATCAATTGCAAAAAATTTTCCTTTGCAACAATATGCTTAAAACTATAGTCATTTTGCATTGTAAATAATTATAGGTAAATAAAAATATCATTGAGATCGTTTAAATGATTTGCTCTATTTTCAATGACAATCGTAAAATGTATTATATCACATAAACATAAAAAGTATCACGTAAAATGTAAAATCCAATTTTTAAAAGTTTTGATTCTGAGTCCAAACATGCATAAACTATTCCAATTGACTCTCCTAAAAATTCGAAAACAACTTCATAATTCGAAAATTATAGAACTAAAACGAAAGATATCAACGAAAGATACTTCAATAATTGAAAATAAATATTTCAACTCAAAATTCTTTTTTATAACTAAGAAAATAATTTTACTATTTTAATATGTCACTTTATGAATAGAATATAACAAATTAAATTTTTCAATACACAAGTAAAACTAAAATATTACAACTCATTTTTAAATTTTAATAAAAACTGTCTAATAATTTGATTTCACTAAGTACATTTTTATATTATACTGGATATGATAATAGTGTAGGAAATGATTCTTTATAAAAAAAAATAAGTCGAAAATGCTCCATATTTTTAACTTATTTTTATACATAGAATAATCCTCTGTTATTTTTTTCTGTCACGTTTAAAATTAGCTAAATTTTATTAAGTATGCTTATTAATTTTCTAGCCATAAACGAAATAATTTTCGTCTTTTATTCGATTTATTTCTTCACATGGAATTACTCTATGCCAGAGTTGGGCATTATTCGAATAAAATTTTATTCGAATATCATTTCGAATAAATTCTTCGAATAAATTTTATTCGTATAATATTTCGAATAAATTTTTCGAATAAAATTTTATTCGTATAATATTCCGAATAAATTCTTCAAATAAAATTTTATTCGAAATATTTACTGAAATAATGTAAAAAAGAGAGTCAAGAGTCCTCAGCAAACAAATTAACCAACAAAAATGTTCGAACAAAAAATTGTACTGAAAACAAATTTGTTAAATAAACCAAAATTGTGAAAAAAGGGACTCCTGACTCTTTTTCTTTACATTATTTCAATAAATATTTCGAATAAAATTTTATTCGAAGAATTTATTCAAAATGTTATTCGAATAAAATTGTATTCGAATAACATTTGCCCAACTGTGTATTTAAATAAAATCGTTATTCGTAAATAACAAATAATTTTTCCTGGAATAAAATCGTTATTCGTAAATAGCAAATAATCTTTCCTCGAATAAAATCGTTATTCGTTATTTATGAATAAATTTGACAGATCTTTTTCGTTATTCGTTGTTCGAATAAAATATGCCCAACTCTGCTCTATACCCAATTATCGCAGGTATACGTATTCTTATATATTATTAATATACAGTAAAATAATATATCTTATATATTATTTAATATAATATATATCTATATATAAGATACAATATATCTTATATATTATAAATTTATTAATACACAATAGAATATACTTATGTACTTTCAAATAATGTAAATTTATAGATAGCACTGAAGATTGATATTTTCTCAATACGAAATATGTATAATAAATATAATACATTATGTGTTTGTAAATACCTTTGTTTGAAAAATTATTTAGAAACATTTTAAAATATTTTTCAAATATTTTAAAATATTTTATTCATGGCAATAGCAATTTTATTGTGAATGACATTAAAAAATATATCAACAGTTATGATTCTAAAATTACAAAACATTATATAACAAAGATTAAAATTACATATTGAGTTTTATTTACAAATATTTTAATCTTTTTAATTAAAATATGTTAATGTAACTTAGAATTTATTTTAATTAACAAAGATTTGTGGTTTCATTTTAAATACAATTTTCTTACTTGCAAACATGTTATCTCTAATCATTGTAGAATTTCATTTTTAACAATATTAATTATTAGAATAAAAATAAGAATTATTACCTACATTTTAAGGAAAATTTATTAGACATTTTAAGAAACATTCTTATAGTAATAATACTATTTTATTTGGACTATTATCTATTAATAGAAGAAAAAAAAAACATTTATCATGTCTATTTCAATATATGGCACTTTCTTCTTGTGTGAAAATACTTTTTAACATTCACAACATAAATTTCAAAAATTACTGAAAAATATGTGTTAACGACAATTTATACAACTGGCCAAGAGGTGATTTTACATGCAAAAATAAGTTGAAAAGAAAAAATTTTCTTATATGATTTTATTTTCAAGAAGATGAGATTTGAAGATTTATTATGTATACTTGAATTTGACTAATTATAATACTATTTTTACATTAATAAAAGTGTTACGGCGCAGCGCGACGGTGAACGGTTGTTGCTACCCGCTTCGCTGGTCGTTCTCTCGTCGTGCCTTTTACAGCCGCCGGAGAGATGTTCTTATGAATGAATGCTGATCGATTGTATAAATACTTGTATTTATTTATATACAGGTGTTGATTGTGGTGCGTGTAGGTGTGATGTGTTTCGGGAGAGGGCACGATAGCTCTCCTCGTTAAGGCTGTGGAATGACCGACTGACTGCGTGTGTCTCTGGTGACTGACTTCCCGATGTGTACTGTTCTACGTGCTCTTGAATCTAATGCGACTTTCTGGCCCCGGCCAAGGAGGCTTTTGTTCCAGGCTGGGCCTTGTTTCTACCCTACCGAGCCTTTCCACATGCTGTCTCTCCCTCCAAGGCCAGAGAAAATATCTCTGGAAAAGAGTATGACAGGACATCTGGCAATTCTCGGCAGGGTCAAGATTTTCCTAGCACTAGCCTGGACTGTCTGTCTCGGGTGTCCAGTTCTGCTCCAGAACAAAAAGCATGGATAAGAATAAGCAGATGCTCAACAATGTTCAATAATTCGGAGACGCAACTTCTAGAATTAGAGTACTCTTCAGAATATTCATAGTAATCTTTAGAGTTGATAATAATAATTAATTAACACGTACCGTGCGTACTTTGTTTACCTTTCTGCTTACGCGATTCGATACAGTTCCGCAATAAGCAGAACGCAAGATCATAGTACAATTACGTCAGCATTCCAAATCAGAAAATTTTGTAAAAATTGTTATGAAAAAAATATAGCACTGCTGAGAAGAAATAGAAAACTGATTAACAAAGTTACAACATTCTGTAATAAGTTCAAAGGAAAACCGCATCCTTGTCTAAACTGTTTTAATAAACCCTATTAAAATTATTATACTGTATACTGTTTATATAATAAATATCAATAAAAGCAATATTTTTTCCTGCAATCTTAAGGGTCTTTAATTTTTAATATACTAATTTGTTTTATTAGTCATCGGAGACCAAAAAATATAAAAAGAAAGAATGTTAAGAAAGCGATAGAAATAGAAAAAATTATAGAATAGGAGCCTAACTGGAGCCTGATAAATGAAAAAGAATTGAGTAATGAATATAAATAATAAACAAAGGATGAAATCACTATGTATTAGATTGTTTGTTATTAAGAAGCTTAAGTTAAATTAAAAGTCGGATGTAATTTTTTGTTCTAATTATTTTTGTTAATACAAAGAATATACAGAAGACAGTAGTACTATATCAAAATCAATAGAAAAACAAGAATGTTCGATTAATGGAATTTTTGAATAACAAAATAACCACTCTTCTCATATTAAATGAAATATCTAATCTTACTATTTTCACCTATTCTTGCTATTTTTGAATCTAAATAGAGATTTATTTGATATTTATTTAATTATATTAGAAACGCTAATTTTTTTTTCATTTCTTAGCTGTTGAATTTTCTTAGTATAAGTAATTTTATAAAATTACATTTTATTAATATTTGAATATCTTGACATAAGATATATTATCATATGATACTAATTTGTGAAAAAATTGTCTATACTATCTTTATTGGTATTAAAGTATTCTCTTATATTTAGTGTTGTTTTCTAAACAAAATTTTGTATCTTATATTTAGTAAATCTCTTTCTGTAATTATATGAAATACATAAAAAATACGATATAATATATGTATAAATGTTCGGTATAGATATCTGTTATTGTAACAGAATATTTAATAACAGATATCTGTGTAATAGAATGTCCACATATTGCAATAGTCGAATAATAGGATTTTGTACATGAGACTTTACTGCATTTTAAATAACTTACCGCAAATATTACAATTGAATATTTTACACATATAAATATCAAGATTTTAAATTAATATTTAATCTACTTTATAGTTGATTGATTTCTTCTGGCAAAATCGAAGCAGGATCTTCTATTCAATTCAAATTAATTTATTTTGATTTTATCAGATTATTTCATTTTTTCCCATTTTTTGTACATAATGATAAATTCATTTCACAATTTGATATTTTTGTCAGAAAAATCATTTTTTGCAGGTTTACCAGTTCTTTCTAAGATCATTCTTTAAGTAGATCAGCGGATGATCTATTCACTTCATTTCTAATTTTATTCACATTAAAAGATTTTCAACATCTACGAGTATTCAGAACAAATATATCATTTGGTTTATACAGATAACTCTTGATCAAACAAAGAGATAGTAGACTTCTCTGTTTCTCTTCACTCAGCAGTTTCATATTATAGAATGCTTGAACTAGAGAAACGAATGCTGATTTGCTTTCTGTATTGAGCAAATGCGTGCTCATTTATTATACCGATACCCATTCAGTGTAAAAAATTCATAAACGATACGAGCATTTATTCATTCCGTCTAAACGTACTATCGCGCGATATATCAAACAATTTATAGACAAGGAAATTCTGGCTTTGTTTACATTATGACAAAAGCGAGTATACTCTACAATCATCAAGTAGCAACTGTTAATTTCTAATTAACTGTTCTATTCCTCTATTATCCATCTGTTCTTTATATTTTAAACCTTTAAAGTAAATGTAATAAATCTGATAAATAATATTTTGTGTCTTAGATTTTAAAATACTGATCTCAAAAAAATCACAAGATTTCTTGTGATTCTACTATAACAGATATGGATTAAGTTTAACATTGATTTATACGAAGTAATTCATATGAAATGTGACTTTCAATGACAATTATAGGTGTTATATATTATATATTGCTTGACGAAAAATGCTCGTAAAATAATACATTATTTTATATGAATCAATTCAGACAAGCATTTTATAGACACGCAACATTTTTTAAATACGAAAGCGAATGTAAAACGTGGTAATAAATTAACGCAAACTTGGATGTAAAAATTGGCGACAAATTTGCCGTTCATCTCTATTGAGTTTTCTGTTTCAAGAATTTGTATTCGGGGAAATTTATTATTTGAATATTATTTTATAATGAGAAAACATGAATTGTACGTAAAGAATTAATAATTTATATACTGAATTAATGTAGTATTATTGTACGCAAAATTTATTTACAACATTATAAACTTAATCAAAATAACTTCTACTTTAGCGATGAATCATTCCATTACTCCAGAATCAAATTTCAAAATTTTTTCACATACAGCTCTTATTCTTGTAAGCGTTGGAATTCATTACATATTAATTAGTTACAACATACGAGAACTTTCAGCATGCGAAGCTTTCTATACCAATATGAGACGCATCTTAATTAGTTTCATATTGTACATTGTCTATTTGTTTACTAAGAGTACCTCTTACAATTATAGTTTTAGCGAACTCGTATTGAAAATTAACGCCTGCAAATATTATTTTCTTCAAATGAATATACTTTCTATAATTCAAAAAATATATAATAGTAGTAATTATCAGACAAAATATCTTTTTTAAAAATACTTATTTTGATATTCTATATATATTCTGATTGTTCTATATATATTCTATATATTATATCATTATTTGAGATATTTAGGTTCTTTAGAAAATTATATAACATTCTCATTATATATTTTCGTTATAAATAAGAATATTTACAAAAGTACGTTTTTTAAACATCACCGATTTTTAACTCTTGCAGTCCGATAGTTTTGTTTTTAATGGGATTTAATTTTAAAATATATATAGAAGTGAAATATACTGGTATCAAAAATTCGCTTGTAGATTTCGAATTGAGAACTAGAACATATGTATATGTATATGTGTGTATATACCTATATATATATATGTTCTTATGTCCTAGTGTGCATGATGAGTGGGACATATTACCAACATATATCGAGTATATCCAATGGATATGAAGGGTCGTAAGAAGGATTATACATGGTCCATTATTATCAATATTCAAAATAAATAGTTAAATATGATGAAATATTTCTTTATTACGAAGATATTACATATAAAATACAGAGTTCAAAAATTTTAAGTAAGGTAAAAAGATTTAAGTAAAAAAATTTTAAATTTTATATATATATATTTATTTATATAATATTTTACTCTTTGTTAAAACTATTTTATTGAGGATGCTACTGAAGATATCAACATATCACTAAACAAAATTCTATGCACGAATTTTAAAAAATTTATTGTCTTATTGTTACATAATATGTGTCTTACTATTAGACTGAAAGAATTAAATATAGCAAGTAAAATTAATTAAAATACTTCTCGTAGAAACTTTTTCATAAAAATGTTGTAAATATCATTTTGATTAAACCGAATTTAATATTTATTTCCATAAATCTTATTAGGACTGCATGGATTAATATTATTTTTATGTATTTTATTAAATAAATAAGTTCAAGTTAAAATAAAAAAAATTCTAACCTATTTTAATTGTTTTGAAGATATTATTGATATTTTTATTAATTTTATTTATTTAATTATATTTTTATGAATTTTATTTATTTAATTATTGATACTTTTATTAATTTTATTATTTTTAAATGAAATAATGTCTTAAATATGTTAAATGTTTAAGAAAACAATGAATGCAAATATATAAATTTATTGTTTATTTGTTCGTAATTGACGACATAAATTTTGTTATTACTGATTACAATGTATCCATATTTCTTTTATTCCCAATAATCTTAACTTTCAAAGAAAATTATCAAAGTTATTCTCTTGATTTAAGAAGAATGATTTTCAAAAGATTTAGTCGTCACTCATTGTTTGCTAAAAAGTTATTAAAAAAATAATTAAGCAAAAATCGATTAAATTTTATTTACAAAAAGATCCACCAATTACTGAATATTTACATACGACAGTGTTAGCCAGCTTCCACTGACGGAGATTTTATCTAACCCGAATCAATAATAAAAAAAAAGTTCTTTTTAAAAAAATCAATATTGGCTTGGATTAGTTTAGATAAATCTCCAGCCAGTTGTGACCATTCAAAATTATAATTTTCTAAATAGAATCTAACCAGTTTTCGTATCATAACCTTTTAACGAATAATGAGCTGCAGCTAAAACCTCTCGCAATTTCAATAACATACATATCTGAAGATTAAAGTTACTGGAATAAATCTCTTAAATCCTATATTTTCCACATTTTTTTTTTCATTTTACCATTGCTTTAACATCGAAGATCATTAACGTCGTAGTAGTACGGTAAATAGTTCATAATTCCAGATATTGTCTTGTAGGTATTAAAAATTGGAGAAGATTCTGCAAATTTTGTTTAGAATTTAACAGTTTAATTAGTTTTCCAGTCGTGTAATATTGTTTGTATGAAAAAAAATAAACGGCTATAAATAGATAACTATAATCAATACATTATTTTGATAATAAATGTAGATTTGATTCACAAGATGTTATAAAACAGAGTAGGACATTCAGCTGCTTTGTTATCATAAATTTTCTTTCAATAGTTGTAAGCAAATATGCGTCGACCATTAACATTGATTCAAATTTGGATAAAACTGCTACAAGAGCATCATGTTTCGTTGGAATTTCAGACATGATACACATAACTTGTTACTTCGAATACCAGGACAACAATACCGTAACAATAAAGAACTTGTTCTTCATAATTGCAATTTGTTGTCAAACAATATAAATGAGAGATAGAAATAGTAACTTATGAAATAATCTTTTTTTTTTAAATACGACTGTGGTCTAAAGAAGTTTTCTATTTTTATCAATTTTGTTTATACAAATATACAGGTTATACATATATACATATATAGAAACATAAGCCCGATAAATTATGTCTTGAAATAGGCAGGAAATTGATGTGTTCATAATAGCAGAAATAATGAGATAAAAATGAAAAATAAAAAAGAAGTTTTGCTTTAGAGTTTATTAATTCGTTACTTGATTTAAAAATTATAAAAATTTCTTCTAATAATATTTATCTATATATACAAGTAAATAAGAAAACTATAATATAATAATGTTTGGTACCGTATAAAATTTTGCACTTTAAAAAAGAATCGTGTATCATATGTTTAAATCTGTCTAGAAAAATAATTTCATTGAAATCCATAAAAGAATTCTTGCTATTCAATTTTCGAATAGAGAGAAAATTAAATCTGTTTTGAAAATACAACTGATTAAAAAGAAAATTAAATTAGCTTTAATATTTCATTTTCTATTTTTTAAAAATGATCTTAATCTTTGATTTACAGTGGCGACTACAAATTTACGTATTCTGAATTTTCAATGTTTCGAAAAATTAACGATGTTTGAACTGTTATAATTTCAGAAAAAGAAGTTATACAGAAATAAATCTGGATTCATTCTAAAGCTTCTACTTTTACAATGAAAAATTGTAAAGTAGTAATTGTAAAGTTATAATTGTAAAAATCCTGAATTCATTTTTCACAAAAATATTTTTACAATTCTGGATTCATTTTTCACAAAAATGTAATAACTGGGAAAGTAAAGATACTGTTTTTCCTCGAAAATGCTATAAATTCGAACATCTCTCAAAATATCTTTTCATTACTGAATTTATTATGGATTTAAAAATTGAAGCTTTATCTTTACAATGACCCCTAAAACCTGTACAATTTCTTTGTTCAAGTTATTGAATTTTGAATATGTCTGGAAACGACAAGAATTGAACGGAGTCTTAGAATTTCTTACATTTCTTGAAGTTGTTTCACCATACTATTTAAATAATACTACTATACTATTATATTTTATATAATACTATAAAAACAATATCTTTACTTTCTCGCTTATTATTTAATATAAAAATATTTTTGTGAAAAGTGAATTCAGAGTTGTAGAATTTTCATACTGTACAATGAATCCATTCCCACCACCCAATTCATTGTGTGATTTTTTGTTATGAAATTATAACAGTTTAAATATTATCAATTTTTCGAAACATTGGAAATATAGTATACGTAAATTTTTGTGGCTGCCATTGTACATAAATGTAAAATTTTCTTAAATACATCTGATGAATATTATGTCCTTGTTCGAAAATAATCTACATGTTATTTATCACAATTTTGGAATGACAAAGTTAGAAAACAGAATATGTATATCAGAAATCTTTTTCCTGATTGAAGATCTAAATGTAACAAAAAGTAAAAGAAAGAGTAATTTGAACTGCAGTTCAAATTAGTGAAAAGTAACTAATTATTTATAATAATATAGTTTGTTTTACAAAGTATTTATTTTGACGTGTCAATAATTTTACAATTTGAAATCTATAAATCTATAAATCTATAAATTATATAAGTTGCTACTAATATTTATTTAAATCAGAATAATGTTTTACTAAAATTATTGATTCAGAGTAGAGATAAATCCTATATTGTACGCATTTTATCGACGTAAAATTAGGAAATTGCGAAAAAGGAGTAAGATATACTAGAAAAACTAAAAAAGTCATAATAAATTGGAAAAAATTTAAATTTAAAAGGTGAATTTATATTCTTCGGATAGATGAAATCTGATCAATTAAAATGGATTATCTGGATCCTAATTTAGAGAATAATAATTGATTGGTTTAATTATTGATTACGCTTCTAAAAAAGAGATGGAGCTAAATAGACCATTGCAGAGGGTACGTAAGTACATAGATGAGCGTTCAAAGGAAAGAGGATGTAAGGCAAAGGCCTAAATTCCGTAAGATTGAAGTGTACGATGGATTACTTACATTAAGAAATATATAGGAACACTATTGCTATACTTTGACAACTAAGATGTAGAACTTTTTAACTTAACAGTTATCTGCACTTCATAATTATTTTGAGTTATTTGAGGATTTTGATAAATAGATATAATTAAAAAGATATAATTTAAAATATTTATGTAAGATTAAGTACAAGAAATGAATAAGCACAAAAAGCAGAAAAAGAATTCTATTTTATTGAATGTATGTCTTTTTTAATTGTATATTAATTTATATTCAGTTTGTTGTAATTCGAATATAAGTTTAATTTACTTGCAGTTTTTTTTAGTTTACCTTCTTCTTAATTGCGTTCTCTCAAAAGTTGGAAACAGTGTATTAAATTACATATCTATGTAGAATGCGATATAATGGGGATATAATTTAGGTATATCATAGTTTATTTATTAATAAGATATTAGATGTGAAATGAAAAGAGATGACAAATAGAAATAATGTTCGTTCATTTGCCATGGTCTATTATTCACTATCGAATGTCGCGTCATTTCGTAATCTCTGTCTTCATTTTCTTATTTTTTGCGATCCTTTCACAATTGCCCGTTAGTCGCTCGCTCATACACATCCATTGTACATCATCCATTGATTCACATCATATATTGCATTCTTCCCTTATATATGGTGTCCCACAAGATATGGTTCATACAAAATATTTACACAGAATTTCCTTCACGAGCTATTTCATTTATATTTTGTTCAATTCCTGTATGTAAATATTATACTATGCAATATTTCAATATTTCTTTCCCAATTTCTCAATGTTTTATGCATAATATATATTTATGATATTTATTTTTTTTAAACGTACAAAGTTTGCACTGCATGTTTACATCATGCAATATGGAACGAAGGAAGTTCTCTTTATTTGAAAACTTCGTAAGATGTGTTTTAACATTCTTTTATGGGTTTTTATGGATAGACAGGTTTAATAATTAGTAAACGATTCTTTTAAATTATAATGTTAAATTTTTCTTTCTACATCTTATGAATATGAATAAGTTATTAAATATGCATTATTAAATGGACCGTTGTATTCTTTATAGTTTAGATCGAGAACTTTGATCGACCTTCGGGATAATTTCATTAAGTTTCAATAACCAATAAACAAAATTTCAAATGCAATTTTTTTTATTTTTTGTTATTCATATTATTTATATTAATCGAGCAGTAAATAAAATTTTGTGGAAATAAATTAAATTCATATAAAGAAAGATTTACAATATCATAATGCATAGATATACCTATCGAGAAAGTTATTGAAGAATTAATAATTTATAACATAGTTAAATTTATGTCGCTTTAAATTCGCTACAAACACATAAAAGTATCACATTTTTACTGAATAATTAAAGGCATGAATTGTATTAATTTTTACAAATATTCTATTGTGACTTGATTCTATTATGTCTAATATACCTAAACTACGTAACGTCTGCATTAAAATTTATAAACTGTTTAAATAACGAACGTAGAAAATGTTATTTATACAATAATAGAATATTTGAAAGTCTTTCATATATAATAGAATAAAAAGGCTGCTCTACAAATTCGTTTGACCTAAAAATTCTGATTATAATAAAACTTACTATATAAGAAGCATAGCGAAGAATAAAAGGAACAATTTTCTTTAGATAATCACTTTCGAATGATTTCCCAAACATATTACTTCTGTAGTCGAAAAATATAGATTAAAATATTCCTATTATTCCATTTTCGTTCGTTTTACATTGTATTATACTTTCTAATTTAATTTTTTGCAATTTCTTTAAATTAAATTTGTATATCATTAGATAACTTTTGAAATATTGTAAATATAGAACAGAACAAAATAAATTTTGTAATAATTTAATATATTAAATTCAAGCTGGTACCGATAAGCTTACAATAGCGATCGAGAAGAATAGAGCATAGTACATGCGAGTCACTACACTGACTCTCATTAATATTTAGGAACTTAAATATTTGGACATAATATTGAAAATGTTATGAATTTGTAGAAATTATAAAAATCGTAAAATAATACACTTGAACTAATTTTAGAAATTGAAGCTAGTTTTAAAATAAAGCATTTATTTCATTTTAAGATATTTCTAGATTTTGTAGCATAAGATAACAAAGTAAAGACATTTTTTCAAAAATGTTATAAAATGTTATAGTATATAAAAACATCAAAAAAATTTTTTTTATGATTGAATCTACAAAGACTGAAACCTCCTCTTTACAACAACCATTCAAAACTTGCTAGATGTTTTTTTTCACCAATTTATTGAACTTTAAGTATCATGCAAAGACGAATATAACGATGAAAATGTTATAGATTCTGAAATTTTCGTCATGCAAGCCTAATACTCAAAGATCAATAAAATGGCGGGAAAAGATCATACATTAAATTTTCTAGTCGTTATAATGGGAAGACTGCAATTTTTAAATTTGTTGTAAATTCAATCATGAAAAAAATTTTCCATGCCTTTACATATTATGACAAATTATAGCATTCTCAAGAAAAAAAGTATCTTCATTTATCTATCCGCTACGTGACATAAAAATGTTTTACAATAAAGTGAATAACGCATTTTGAAGGTGAAGACTTCATGTTTTGAAACAAGTTCAAGTGGATTGTTGTACAATTACTTTTTACAAAATTATAACAGTTTCAATATTTAATATCTAAATATTTAAGTGTCCGAATATTAATGAAATATACTGTATCCACGACAAAACATAAATATTCTCCTACCATTTTACCTACCTAGTGATTCACAAATATTCATTTTATATCTTTCTGAGTGTCACGAAAAATGTAAGTCATATTAATGTAAGCATTCGTTAATATAACCGCTTCTAATTATAAATAATGTCATCAGGAAAAGAGTTACATAAACTTTTATGAACATATAACTCTTTTACTTATAATTATTTATAATATTATAAGTAAGTTATTTTAGATATGTATAATGTAAGCAAAAGATACCAACAATTCTGACACGGAAATAATATATCATTTATTAAACGACCTATTAAAACATAAAAGAACAGTTTTTTAAATATAAAGAAATATAAATTATGTGTATAAATTCAGAGCAATATAATTTTATTCGTCATTATATTTTATAAAATAAATTTCATTATACTAAAATTATAATCAATATGCTAAAAAGGCAAAGAAAAATTGTCTCCAAAATTTCTAATCTATTGTAAGTAATTTTTAAGTAATTTTACATGTAGTATAAGTGATGATTAAAAATAGACTCCACTTTGGTTTTATGGCCAAATAATGCAAAACTGCAGCATAATCCCGCGAGCAACATAATTTTATACAATTTTCGATACTCACACGTGTTTCACAGAGAAAAAAAATATTGCGGGGGATGCATTTATGTAAACATTTTTCACGTATTATTTTCCCATATCATTTAATATTATATCCTCAATCGATGAACATACGTATATGTATTCATGTTTATCAATTTTCATTGCATCCATATTTTAAAATATAATGCGATTTTCAGTTTTCATCTTAAGCATAGGATTTTTGCAATGTGCGTTGACGTTGCGGATTACAGTATTAATATTTACCAATAAATTGAAAATTCCGTGCACAAAATACGAAATACATTTAAAATATAAATAAAATATAAACTGATTATTGTAAATAATGTTACAGAAAATGATTATAGAATCGTGAGATATGTTTATTTAATTCACAATTGTTATTACCGATTAAAAATTGATATCTTTTAAAATAGTATCTTGTAGTTTCAAGATAATGTATATTTCATAAAATAATCTACAGAAACACATGGATTTCGCAGAAACAACAGAAAGCAGGATTTCTATGGAAATACGCGTTTTATCGTACGATGGAAGAAAATCAAGGTGAAAAAGTGATGACGCCCCGAAACAATAGATGAAAACGCAAGATTGCTGAAAACAGTGCGAACAAAGAATAAGTCGATGAAAAAAGAAGCGAAAAACAACTAGAAAAATGAAAAAGCGGAACAAAGAATATACGAGCAAAGAAAGAAATCAGGAAACGTCCAAAGGCAAGTATGGCTGGTGTAAAAAAAAAGAAAACAGTTACGATAAAGTGAATACAATGCGAAAGAAGAAAATTCGGGTATTTCTGTGATTGTTCGCAAGGACAGAAAGGGATAAAAAGATTCAGTTCTTGTAAATACATTAGAAGCACTTGAGATATGTATGTGTATAATTAAATATATACGAGAAATTGAAAAAGATTAAATACATTCGCATGCACATGTGCGATTTATTAATTCATACTAATCAATCTTAATTAATGCGGACACATGGTTAAATTAAATGTTGAATTGAATGAGGTTGCATTAAATGTTAATTTATGGAATTATGATTAAGATTAATTCTAAATATGCCTTTAATGAAATTTTCAAGTTTTATCCAATAAATTCTTACAATTCATAACATTTACAACTTAATAAAATTAATCAATTTTATTTCCTTATTTAACACATTTTTATTTCTGCATCATGTTTGTAATTAATAATATCATCACTATTATCATTGCCTTTATATCATTCTTTTACGACAAAAAATCTATACATTTGTATGTAATAAATATACTTACATTAACTTAAATTTTGTTGTTTTTAATGAATTTCTTTGAATTTATTTTTTATAATTATACAATATGACATCATATATAATATTTATATAGTATAGTATTTTTAAATGACTATTATAAACTGTTCTATCTGTGGTTTTATATGTGAAATAGAAATATACGTAATACGCAGAGTATAGCAACAAAAAAGAACTACTTTTAGATAATAGTTTCCAAAATTGCTATTAAAAATTAATAATCATTTTTTAATTTATTTTATTTCTCATATATCTCTTGTGGTCAAAGGTAAATTTGGTAATTTTCTAAGTTATTAATGATCTCCTTAGATATTTACTTACATGATATCTTAAAAGCATGCTGATTGGAACATTTTTATATTTAATAAAAATAAATCAATATGCATGCAACCTTGCACATTACTCTCACATAACCTTTAAAAGATCAATATTTACACATCTCACAAGTCGCAATTCAAATCTCCACACGTTCGTTTGCGTATTGAAAGAGACCGTTTTTTTTCTTTAGCAAGAATCAATCATTTCATTAATCAACTGAAAGTTATCTAATCATTCTGACGATAAATGTTATTCGAAGAATTAACGATTCAATATCATTGAACATTAAATGATTAATCGGTTAATATTGAATTACTGTTTAAGATCAGTTAATATTGAAGTATCCATCATTTGATATTATTTATTAGCTTTCCACTTTGACTGGATTGTCTAAAATTAATTTGATGACCAATAAGTTATATGAATATTATAATAAATTTGGGATTTATAATTCAAAAAAGAAAATATCTTACGCGTGATTCAATTGCGACACATCAAATTACTGTTGTACTATATATGAATGTTCTAAAATATATATATGGAAGGTATTTGTAAAATTGATTTGTTATACATGATACAATATATATCTGCGTTATGTTTTTTATTTTAAATTTTTTAATTATAGGAGAAAATTCGTGATCTGAATATTACCTAATTCTTCTTATTTAGAAATTCCATATAGCATTAATTTTAATATTCTGTTATAAATTGTTGCAAGTTAGTACTCAACTTTAATATTAAAACAATAACTTTAATTGCGTTAGAATCATTTTCTATAATTCTAATTTTAAAAACGTTAGACTCCTCGTCACATATAAGAATTTATTATTCTATTCAAATATGATTGAAAAGGGTCCCTATTACGTGTATTGTATGCCCTATGACCAGAAGCAATCCTAGTTTTTAGAATTGCGATAATGGCTTATATAAATGTAATCCGAAAAATAAAAAGTCAGTCAGCCTTTAAAATCTTAAACTTACATTTTCGTTCTGTTTGGCAACTTTTGTCACGCGTCTGGGCAGGATCGGAAGGGGAGGGGGACGCTCGCATCATGACACTGGCAAGAAATCCTGACGCTCTACTACGCTCGTGGCTATTATGACCGATAGCTTATTGTTTTCTTTTCTAGCCGCTGACTCGCGTGTCTATGTTTAATGTCCTTTAAAAACGATTGGCATCCCATTGATGTTTAATTTCATCATTTCTAGATGAATTACATTAGGATAACCAAATGGCTTGCGCTTCAAAGGGATTAGCCAACACTCGCCATAATATTCGCACAAAGCAGGCTCACCGTCAGCGCAGAAATCAGTGCGACAAAAATCAATCCACTACAAATTATTAAGAACAATTACAAATCAGTCAGTGCGACAATCAATTTCAAGTGTGACAATTATATATCAGTGTGACAGTGCTACATACCGATCAGTACAACAGTTAAATCTTAATGTAAGCTACATTCCGCATCATTATTCTATTATATCATATCATTATGTTTCTATCTCGAAACATTACGGAAGATCATAGTCGTGTAAATTTGCAAGGAGATAAAGTCGATAATAAAATTATATAGTCCACTCATCATGATCTCCGATCTGGAAACGTTTCCATTTCGTTTCATTTCACCATACTTCGTTCACATGCTATCCGCCTCAAAATTCAAGCGTTTCAAACCAGATCCATATTGCTTGGTAAATTTGAAATATTTTTCTTGTGCAAAGAATATTTCCAGTTTGTGGAAATATTGTGGTTAATTTTTGAATTTTTGAAAAAGTCTGATATGCAATATTTTATTGTTATTCATTTTGGTTTTATTTTAACTCATAAGAGTACTTTTGAGACTATCTGTTGCTAAGCATTCTGTATCTATTATACCAAATAGCTTTACTACTTTCAGCCTTATAACTTCAGGCTTTCTTTTCTTATGTAGACGATTGCATAAATATTCTCTTCTTATACAAAAGTATCAATTATCTTCTCAAATTAAAAGTTGTATACGTTATATTTTTGTAACTTCAAAGTGAAATCACTTTAAAACTTTAATCTATGGAATCACTTTAAAACTTTTTCAAAAGCTTTGAACTTTCCTTCTTCTAGAAAGCTTTGACATTATATCATTTTGACGGCAACTCAACAAAATGCAACATATCAATACAAAATAATATATGTACAGGATATGTAAAAAGTAAATATCCGTGACCATCATTCTAAATTTCTGGATCGATGAAAATTTGTTTAAAAAATTTGCTCCAAAAATGATCTTAACCTTAAAGTTCAAAGTCAAAATTTTTTATTGTATTTTTATTTTATTTTATTTTTTTAAATTTTATCGTACTCGTTGAGAGGAACAAAAATCTCCAAAAAATTCTGGATATAAACCATTCTCGGGAAAACAACGTTAAATTTCTAATAATTTTTAATATTTTCAAATAATTCTTAATTCTTCATTTGAGAGAGTTTGTTTTTCTTTTATATAATGTATGAATTTTGTCTTTTATATAATGTATGAATTTCTTCAGATATAATGTCGTCTCTCTGACAATGCTACAATTCATAGATACCTTGATATTAATGAGAACACAAGATTTATGAATACAAGGATACTGCCCTCACCGTTCTTCTTCTCTTATATTTGTCTACAGAAATGCAATTAGAATATATTCTGAACTAAGATCTAAATGTATCCTAAGACATTTTGACATAAATAGATTAATACTTTTTTTTAAAGAATATCGAAATGTATTGACGAATAGATAAAAGAATATACCATTTCATTTAAAACGGTGGAAATCTTTGAAATCTTAGAATTCCTCCATCTACAAAATTATTACCATTATAATAATTTTTGTTAATAAAAGAAGGTAATCAAGTTATGTCATTTATTCTAAATTTAAGACTGACATTAATATCAAGATATCTATAAGTTATAGAATGTCATCAGAGACAATACCGCTGCATCAAGTATAAAAGAGAGGCAAATTGTACATGAAGTAACATTGATAATTATTGAAATTATAATACCATTTTCCACGAAAACAGTTCATTTCCCATGATTCTTTGGAGACTTTTGTTCCTTTCAACAAGTAAAACACAGTACAGCAATAATGCAATAAAAAAACTTTACCTTCATATTCAAGGTAAGATCAGTTTTGCGGTAAGTTTTTTAAACACTATTCTTCATCGATCCAGACGTGTAGAATTACACTACGTCGTGATATTTACTTTTTAATAATAAATGTTGTCTACGAACGATAGCGTTCACAATTTTATTTGGACCAATTTGTATTGAACAATACAAATAACCCAAGCTAGATGTAGGTACATACATATGTATGTATGTATATACATATAACATACACAATTACTATATAAATTTTCAAGAGAGTTTTCTTGTTTTCTAGTTATGCTATGACATTTGAAGATTATAAATAATTCTTCATTTTACAATTATTTACAAATTACAATATACAATTTTTTTTTAAATTATTATCATCGAAGTAAAAAGAATATTGATGTCGAGATGAAAAATATGATTTTTAATTATATATTCAAATATTCATTAATTTTAGCATATATTAAATATTAGTTAATTTTTTCGTTTATTATACTTATTATAACTCAAAACAAATGAAAGAATGTTTGCTCACTATAAAATTATATTATGTCTATTTTTCATATAGAAATTGAACTTAGATCGATACACATTAATATATACATTCTTATTAAGGTATTTATTCAAAATAAATGTCACTTATAATTGAATAAATGTTTAATTATTCAATCATAATCGCTAAGCATAATTTTTAATTTCCTTGTAAAATCTTTTTAAAATTATTGTGGATGAATTAATTGTCTTAAAAATGGCTCAAGATTTTGTTGGTCTTAAATGTTAAACAAATTTTATTCTGTAACTCATTAAGTAACATATTATGATTAAAAATCTGACAAAATATCATTATAGTCTTTTAAATTATAGTTAGTATATGATATATTAGAGAAAGGGATAGAGAATATAGTTCTCCCCCAGTTTTAAATTTCCTTTTAAAATTTGATTTGTAACCTAAATTATTCCAAATTTTTGCTTAAAATATCAAATGATGTACAATTTTTTTTCATTATTTTATTGAACTTTGAATATTAGGTTTAAACTATAAAAATTCAGGTCATGATATTTTCGTCATTTTCGCTCAATATTTAAAGATTAACAAATTGGCGAAAAAAAATCGTGCAGCAAATTTTATGAAATCAATGTAAAGGAAACGCTTCACTTTTCATATCTACAACAGAATTTATGAAAAAATTTTTTAATGTTTTTACATAATTTCAAGGGAAATAGTGTCTGCACTTTCTTTCTGAGTGAGAAGATTTGGAATGAAAACATTTTAGAATAAAATGAATGATACATTTTAAAATTAAAGGCTTCAAGTTTTAAAATAAATCTGGATTGTTGTACGATTCTTTTTTACAAAATTATAACAGTTTAAATATTTCGTATCCGAATATTAACGGTGGTCACTGTAATGTATATATGTACATATACATCAAACGAGATATAATGTAATATAATATAATATAGTATACATATACTATACACATCATAAGAATACAGATTATAAATTTTTTTATATAAATACTATATGTATACCGTAGAAATAAAAAAGCAGAATATAAAATTCAAACTTTGTAAATATAAATTCCTTATATTTACAAAGGTTTTGTATCATTACAAAGGTTTTATTTGTAATTTCGGAGGAAAATTTAACTTTAAATAATTTTAATTCAAACCACTATGGTACTGAATCGCATGTGACGCAATAACGTCACATGTGACATTGAAATGATAAGAAGATCAGATGATTCCTGATTCCTGAAGTACGAAACGCGAAAAAGCAATGTGTTTATCCAGTGATCAATCATTGATACATTTTTTCATAATTGTTTTATTATTTGGGAATAATTAACAATACTTCTTTTACGTTTCAAAAAACTGATGCATCATTTTTTCAGCAAACGATTACATTTATTTTAATTTAAGAAAGTATTGTAATTTTTCTATTATTTAAATTGTCTTTTTATTTCTGGTGTATGGTGTTGCACGCAAATGTTATTCTTAATTATAAAACGAAGTGTTACATCTAAAATGTTTGTTGTTAAAATATTTCTTGAGAATGTTTGAAATTGTTAAAGAATATGAAATATCAGAAACTTTAGCAATCTCACAAGCTTTGAATCAACAATTCTCAGGCATTTTACTACGAAAATAGTAATTTGGAATTCTGGAATTTTATGTTGTTACATTTCATTGTATAGACCAACTTCTATATTTTTTGGTTCTGTCCGAAAGTGACGAAAAATATTGTTTAAGAGATTCGTCTTGTAAGTATATAGATTTATCTATTGTTATTTTTAACAAGTTGAAATTCTAAAACTCCTGCTCGCATTTCGAGAATTACACTTTGAGAATTTCTCAAATATTAAACTGAAACAGAAAAGAAGAAATTAAATTATTAAATTATTAAATTAACAATTTCTATTAAATACCTATTAAATTAGGAAGAATTTAATCTTGGGAAAAAATTATTTATTGAATTTTAGAATTTTTTTGCTAAACTAGTACTTTCTGGATTTTATATACATAAGATTTTCCATGTTTAAACAACCAAACTTCACCAATATGTTCTATAAGAAAAATAAGAAGAAATGTTATATAAATATAGATCTTTATTATCACGCTACTTTATAAAAATGTAAAAGAATTTGATTTATGTTTTCATTTCAAAATGCTTCCCTGTTTCAAATGCAAGCTTAACATTGTATCTCTCTTCTCAACGATTCGTTACGTTCAAAAATTTTAAAAAACAATTAGAAGTACCTTGATTTATTATTACATTGATATATCAAAAACAAGTCCTTAGATTTTATATTTTTGTTATAACGTTTTTATGAAGCGTATTTATCTAACATTAATTTATATTTATTTGATATTTTTTTTATTGCAATTCAGACTGGTGAAATTTGGTCATTTAAACTTGTATATTCTTATATTATATGTAGTCTCTGTAATTCTATATTTGTAAATTTCCAATAAAATGGAAATTTTTCTTTATTTGTATTTATTTGTATTTATAGTAACATTCTATCACAATATTAAATTATATATTTTTATGTATGTTGATAATGTATTTCATGCAACAAATGTATAATGGATGTTTATTATTATGCGCCGTATGTTTAGTAATATTTATATCAATGTAAATAAATAAACATTCCAAGTCGAATAAATCTTACTATATAATACTGAATAAATTTTAATAAAATATTAATTATAAACTATATATAAATAAATATATATAAATAATATATAAATAAATATCTATATATAGATATTCATTTAATTTCATTCATAAATTACAAAACATTTATAATTATAATTTAGAAAAATTTTTCTAGCCTGGTTTCTCGATAATCAAAATCTAGTAATTTTTTTAAAGACTTTTAATGTTGTTCTAATTATAACATAATTATATATCTTTAGTTTACTTTAACATTTAGTTTTGTCTTAAATCTATTTTCCGTTACTAATCAATATACCGATTATACTGCATCGTCTCTTTAATCAATTGATCAGCCTGTTAACACATTACTTTCATGTTGCAATGGATAATGTACATTGCGAACACCCTTCTAATTTAACATGCTTTATTCCGAGGAAAGTTCTTAGTTTGACATAAAAATAAAATTATTAAGGATAATACAAAAAATTCTTCATTATTATAAAATAATAATAATTCGTTTCTCAAAATGTTCTTAATATATTAGTAGTTATCCTCAAATGTAGTTTTAATTGATTTAAGAACATTTAATACTAAAAAGTAAATAAAAAGTATTTATAATATGCAGTAAAAGAAAAACAAAAATCTCGATTATTTGCATATGTTATATTGTAATTTTTTATTTACAAATAATTTATATAGAATGTAAATACTTGAATATTTCTTAATCTTGCATTGAAATTATTCGCACACTTCATGAGAAATTGTCTGTATTTTAAACTATTATAATTTCGTAAAAAAATCGTTGATGACAATTTAATTGGCCTCATTTTGAAACTAGAAGCCAGTATAGTTTTACGTTAATTTTTTTCAACTAGAAAAGCAAAAATACTTTTGTTTTCAAAAATTGTAAAAATTCTAATGTCTCTGAAAACATTAAAAGAATTTTTGCGCTATTAAATCTATCATGGTCTTCTTTTTGTAACGACTTCTTCTTATTATATGATTTTTTTCGCCATTTGAACAATAGAATTAAATGACAAAATTGGATTTTTTGAATTGTTATCATTTAATTCAGATGTTCAAGTTTCGATAAGAAAAGTGAAGAAAAGTCGTACAGCAGGTTTAAAGAAATTGATGTAAAAGGAAAACATCAATCTTCAAGATAATGGTAGATCTAGTCATGAAAAGTATTTTCTAGTGACTTTGGAGGCGTTTAACAACAGTTTTCGACAATAAAACTATCCTTGTTTTTCTACATGATGTAAAAACATCTTTGGAAAAAAAGAAATCAGTGTTGGTAAAGTAAACTATACTTCAAACTCAACTCGATCTTGTTTTACGATTTTGTTTCACGAAATTTCAAAATATCGAGCGTGCAAATACATTTAAAAACTTTTCTAAATCAATCATAACCAGAGTATGATGTTTAGTTCTATTAATGAATATTTCTTTATCGTTAGGGTTGAATTTGCAAATCTTTTTGGAATTAGCTGCATTAGCTGTTAATTTTGGAGTAGTTACCAACTAATTTCATTCTACGATACTTCAAAGGCATCATTCTTCCTTTTGCTAAGTTATTGACTAGTATAGAATGCACTCATTGCTATTCGAGACTATGAATAAAATTAAAGTCTTGTTATTTAAACTTTATATTATGGATTTGTGAGTATATTGTAGTTGGCAAAATAACTCTTTAATTATTGACAGCTAATATTTTTTATTTAATCTTTTGATGCAATCAAAATCTTAAGCTTCAGGGCCCTCAAGTTGCATGAAATTTTTCTATCAAAAATTAAGCCTAGTATTTTGACTTGGTTGGTTTCTTCATTATGAAACCTTGAAACTTTGAAATTCGAAAATATTAACGAAATTCTTTACATCTTGTTTTTGTTAGTATTATGAATTTAGATTTAAAATTAGAAAATTTAGCAACCACATATACGATGTCACAATTTATTTAGTGCCATTTAGTGTGATCGTTAGATTTTTTCCAATACAGAAGATTAATATCATCTGCAAATAGTTTACCCTTGATAAGTTCATTCTTGGTGAAATCATTGATTGCTATAAAAAATAGAGATATGCTTAAGACTGAACCTTCCATTTCAATAAAAGGAGATAACTTATCATTTTCTTTAATCTAAATACAAGATATAATTATTGTCACAATTTTTCAAACAGTTGCGATAATTTGACGAAAAAATTTGTGGAATAAAAATTAATCAATATTAAATGAGTTTGCAAACTGCAAAAGTAAATATAAAAAAACTACTAAAAATTTTTTTTAAATAAAAAATCGCGATCGCTTTGATTTTTAAAAATTGCATTCTACATTTTTGAGTTCACAGTCATATGGTTAGTGTCAAGACGAATTCAATGATTTATTATTTTATAATCTTTAGTTAACCTTGAACTTTGAAATTTGAACTCAAGGAAAACGTTATCATAGAAAAATATTTGATTATACAATTTTTATTCTATATTCCATATTTAGGTAATTTGTTATATAGACAAAATACCGAATAATTCTACGATCTATAATCTATGAATGATGCAAAAATAAATGAAAAAGAAAGGATAACATTTTTTTACTTTGTTTTCATTAAACTTTGTTCCTGAAAATAAATATACTTCAATTTGGTTAATCTTAAACAGTATATGTAGGAGTGACTGTCGAGTGAATAATAATAATGTTATTTTATGCACGAAAATAAACAAAAATGTAAAATAAACTTTTTCCATTTAAACTCTTGTTTTCAAAAAATAAATTCCATTTAAGATCTCGTTTTAATATGCGGATATTTCATAAATTTTTAAATTTAATTTTCTAGGAAATGAAACACCTTTTGAAAAAATTTTATTTATTTATTTATTTTCGCGTATAGAATAGATAATCTTGTGGATTATTTATTCCTGTTCAGTTTGCAATAAGTCAAAACCAATTATGATTTACAAACTTAATTTTTTTAAAAATGAAAAAATGTTATTCTTTTTCTTCAACGAAGTATATTTTTCGATAATCTCTCAAAGTTTAAGAAGGTAAAAATCTGTGGCTCGCGGAACGTTTTTTATCATACCAAATTGAACAGAAAAGATTGATATTATTCAATTCAATGAATTTTACATTTCATTTATTTACTACAATTTCTATTAAAATCTTTTCATCAAATAAGCTTTTTAGTTGATAAATGAATTATTTTTTTTTTTTCGTAATATTCTAAAAATTTTCATGTAAATACTTTAAATTAAAAATAGAATGTAGTTAAGTGATGAAGAGTAATTATGGTAATATAACTTTAAAAAGAACTATAATACTAAACTAATGGTAAAATAACGAATAATTAAGTAACATTATTTATTTACAGTATATATTAAGTTTAATGCGATTAATCCGGCTTGAAGGACCGAATGTTAAGTCTAATTCGACAATTTCTTGTTAGACTGAAATATCATGTGTGCCCGAACTAAGATTTGGGTCCACTGCGACCGATTCGCGAATGAACTTATGTTCTCTCAAAAGACCACGACAATGTGGGACTAAATTGCTTTAAGTCATCGTGCTGTTCTACGAAGCGCGTGTTGAGGAAATGTCTCGAGTTGTCCGATGTTCTCGAATCGATTGGCTTTCCGTGTCTGACCAAAAATCCTCTCCGTTGAAGATGTCATGGTGGGTTGAATTCCCAAGAAAAAAACGAATGCGCGACGAGAGTCGGAAACTCAATGAAAACTCAAATTCAAATTTTGTAAGACTGACTGATTTCTTTATTTTTTGGGGTTATTGAGGGTAGAACAATGTGGTTTTTATGTGTTTGATGTGGAACGCTTTTGCAAATTGTTTCATAAGTTGGCATACAAAGTTTTATCCATTGTCTGTAAAGATGTGCTTTAGTGAGAAAAATATAGCTGTGGATGAGTTTTGGTATTATTGTTGCTACTTGTTGATATGATAGGGGTATAAGCATCAAGAATTTGGTTAGTTGATCTTGTATGGATAATATAAAACTGCTTATTAGAACGGGTTTTAGGTAAGAGTCCGAATATATCGAGGGCAATCTTCTCTTTGGACTCGATCGGTTTATCGGTTATTACAGCTTCTTCCTTCGTATTCGGCTTTGGTGATGAATTCTTTCACATTTTATTTCATACTTTTCTAGTTGTAATTCTTCTTTAATTTGGCAAGCGCCCTGTTTTCTCAGTTGTGTGCTATGTTCGTTATATGATTCTTGCAAAAGTCTTAACTTCTCTTCCGTCTGGTGTTTGTGGCACTTAGTACTCAGGAATTGTATGGATGTTAAAAGTATTCGTTTTAATGGGGTGTATCGGGATATATCTTTGATTGCTATAAGAATTTGTCCTTTGGTTTGGTCTCTCTTTTCCGATTGCATGATATTATTAATGTTAATAAACTGTTACAATCATCCATCGTTAAGGTCACCTTAAGGTCGTCTTCTTTCTCGATTTGCATATATCTTACGGCGTTGGGAGTTTCTTGTACGTTAACGGATTGATTTTCCATTCTTGAAATTCGTTAAACAGGTTACTTGGTGGTTCGTTATCGTTGTCTGAGGAAATTTCAAAGTCCTCTGGGTCAAAGATTCGAGCAGTGATTCATTGTTATCTTTTATGATTCTGGTTATAATTTCGTCTACCTGTTCCTGGGTTAGGTATGGTATTCAGGTGTACTCCTGAAAGTGCTTCGGCAGCGGTGTTGTCTTTTCTTCTTGTGTATTCTATATCGTACTTGTATTTTTCTAGCTTTAATCTCCATCTAATGAGTCTAGATGAGAGATCTTTACGTTTTGTAACCATTTAAGAGCCTGATGATCCGTGCGTATCGTGAAACGTCGTCCTAAAAAATATTGTTGTAGTCTTTTGGTTGCCCATACTATAGCTAATAGTTCTTTCTCGGTTGTGCTGTAATTTTTTTCAGGTGCGTTGAGTGTTTTCGAGATGTAATAACATATCCGTCTTGAGAGAGTATTGCTCCTACTCCTTCATTTGAGGCGTCGGTGGTGAGAGTGAAATGTTTTGTGAAGTCTGGGTATTTGACTAGTTTTTTTTACAAAATTTTTGTTTCCAATTGTCGAAAGCTATTTGTGGAGAGTCTGTCCAGTGATATAGCCTTCTTTGTTAGTGGCTTTGCAAGTTTTAAAAAATTTTGGATGAATTTTCGGTAATATCTGGTTAGGTCCTAAGAACGATTTTATATCTATTGAGTTGTTGGGTATTTTGAAATCTTGCATGGCTTTAATTTTGTTTGGGTTCAGTTTTACTCCTTCTTCGGTTATCAAATGTCCGAGATGTTCAAGCTTAGACTTCAGATATTCGCACTTGTCTGGTTTAATTTGGCTTCTCTTATGCGTTGGAACATAATGGCTAAATTTCGATTGTGTTCTTGTATAGTACTTCCGAAAATATTTATATCGTCGAGGTAAACAAAGCAAACTTTTCCGATCAAACCAGCGAGTGCTTAATCGATCATTTGTTGAAATGTTGCGGGTGTATTCTTGAGTCAAAAGGACATTCGGTTGTAATGGAAATAACCATCAGAAGTCAACAAAGCGGTATATTTTTCGAAATCTGGATGCATGGGGATTTGAAATCCAGCGAATAAATCTAATGCGGAAAAGAATTTTGCTTTGCTCAAGTATGTCGTTTATTTTACGTAGAGAATATGCGTTTTGATCAGTTTGTTCATTTAGTTTGTGCAAGTCTATGACGATTCTCCATTTACGTTTACCTGATGTGTCAACTTTCTTGGGAACGACCCATAGATATGCGTGATAAATGGCGGATCACTATGTCTTATTATTTGTTTTGTATCTTTGTGACATTCAGGAGGTCTGCAGGATTTAACGTTGATAGGTTTAAAAAATATCGAGATAGAATAGCAAAAGAAGAGTCCGAATTTAAGGAGCTTTATACATATATGTAGTATTGGTTATTATCAGTCGTCGGTTATTATAATTAATCTAATTTTAGTTATGTTTAAATATAATAAATGATCTTTTTGTTGATCATAGAAATATAATAAAATATGAATGTGATGTGGGAAATCCAAGCGTTTTTCTTTTTTAAAAAAAAGACCAGAGTCGTGAGAATCGTGAGAATCGTGAGAGTCGTCAGAGAGCGTTGAAAGAGAACTGTTAAAAAGTGTTAATTGTGTAGTTAGAAGAATTTATTTGAGTTGTTAATTTGTGTTGTTTTAAAGTAATTTGTTTTGTTTAATTATTTGTTGATTTATTATCATAATTTTCATTAAATAAATATTATTTATATTATATTCCTACATATTAACTGAGAGAAGTAAAAAATGCCCAATCAACATATGTATGTCAGTCCTAAAATCAATTCATGCAAAATTAATTTTTGTTATTTATGAATTCAACATCATGAGTCTTTTTGCGATATATAATACTGTTGTGACTCGATGAACCAAGTAATACAGATCCGGTGCAAGACACTTGAATTTGAAGCGGATAGCAACCGTGTGGTATCAAGTATAGTGATATGTAACGAAATTTAACGATTCCAATAGAATCAGAGATCATGATGAGTGGACTGTATAATTTTATTACCGAAATTATCTCCTCGGAAGTTCATACGGCTATGACTTTTCGTAATGTTCCGAGATAGTGACGTAATACGGTAATGCATAATTTGTTGTAGCTTTCAACTGATTTAAAATTTAACTGTCACACTGATCGTCGCATTGTCACACTGCTTTGAGACTGTTACACCGTCGCATTGATTCCCCGCTGACGGCGGATCTGCTTTATGTAATTGCGAGTGCTGGACAATTTGAAGCCGCGAGCCGTTTGATTGTCCTAACGTAACTCATCTAAAAATGATGAAATTGAACATGGATAGGATGATCGATGTCAACTGTTTCTAAAGGACGCTAAACATAACAGGCGGGTCAGCGGCTGGGAAAGAAAACAATAAAAGCTGCGATAAAGCGTAACAGACGTTAGGACTTCTTGCCAACATGAGAAAACGGATAAGTCTTTACTTTTATTCAAACATATTTGAATAGAATAATAAATTCTTTTATGTGGACAAGAAGCTTAACGTTTTCCGTACAGAATAATTCTAACAATTACAATTATAGAAAATGGTCCGAACAAATACATACATATATGTATATTTAGCATATATGTAGTACATATATATACTTATGTATATTAAATGTATAGTCGATGCAAACGAAGTAAAATTATCACAGATTCAATCAAGTAGAAAGAAACCTAATTTGAGCTTATATTAAATTTGCAATACAGAGGAATTATTTGTATTAATGCCAAATTGTAAACGCAAGATTAACATCAACAAAGATTGCTTCATATGTAAATGTAAATTTTAAATATCCACTCACGAGGAAAGATCCAATCCATAATTCAGAAAATTATGAACTTCTGGAGATAAATAGAGCATATAGAGATATGCATTGCGCAATTTTTTCTATTTTGCGGAAGAGAATTCACTTGAAAGGAATAAAATTGATTCTTAAAAATTCAATTATTTTTCAATTTTATATTATAATTTGTAAATTAAAAGAGATAGAAAAAGAGGTTTGAGATAAAAGTTACTGCTTTAATCTATCTTTCATTATCACGCGATGAAAGATTTATTAATAAATAAATAGAAAAAATTTATGAACAGAAATATTAGAAATTTTTTCTAAAATTTACTTTATTGCCTGAAATTTTAATGGATGATTTAAGTAATTATGAAATATATAGTTCGAATAATTATGGAATGGTATTTGTTTTTAAATACATGCTCTGTATTTAAAGATAAGATGTATTCGTTGACAAAAGGATTTCTAGGAATTCATTATATCACATATGTATGTGAATTTGTCCAATACTTGTATAAATAAAGTAATTTATATCATACACTTTTGTTTTTCATATAGTAAATAGATTTTAATGGTTTTTGTTTTACACAGTAAATAGATGGAAATAAAGGAACAGAAAGAAGGTAAAAGAAGATAAGTACAGATAATAGGAATAAAGAAAGAGAACAGAACTGTTAGATGTAATTTATCTTCTATAGAACTTTCTATTTTTAATATAATCTTCGAATTTTTCTTTTATATATTCAAAAGCCAGAATATAAGAATTTAATAAGAATATAGGAATTTAATATATTATAATATTGATTATATTTCTATTTGTTAAATATATGCTATATACTGCTTTCATTGCATGATCATTTTTATATCAATTTTAATCAAAAAATATAAATTGTGTTATAATTCAATATTACATTGAAGAATACTTTTGCTTGATTGTAAATTGTATTATTTTATGTGTTTAATGAAAATAAAAAAAGTCTAATAAAAAGCAGAATTTATATTGAGTTATGGAAATAAAAAATATAATTTTTATAATTTATGACTTATGAATATTCATAACAAGCTATGAAATATTTATGTTCGACGAACAAAACGAAATGTTTAATTTAAATATCGAAAAAGTAACATGTATGCAAATAGACAAAAAAGAAAAAGACAAGAACATCCACTAAGTATCATGCTACAGTGGAAATAAAACAAAACATAGAAATTGTCTACATAGAATCTATAGAAACAAGAGAAAAAAAATGAAATTAAAAAAACAAGAAGAAACAGCGAAAAACTAAAATGAAGAAGAAAAGAAAAAAGAAATTTAACGAAGAAAACGGATTGAATATGAAAGTTCGTAGACAGTTTAAACGTTGTCTCTTCTACAAATAGAAACTCAAGTACAGTGGATAATCGGTTAACGAACATAATTCATTTAAAGACGATGTTTGCTACCCGAATTGTTCGTTAACCGATCGTAAACCGATGAGCGTAAAATACAGTTCTACAAAACTTACATACAACATCGTTATCCGAATATGTGTCCGTTGTCTGAACGTAAAAATCTTTCGTGAAAGTGTTCGTTATTCCATTTGTTCTTAATTCGAACTGTTAACCGATAACTCACTGTAGTGTACTAGTGTAGTTGATCGTTCAGCTGGCTGAATAGCAGATGTCTTTAATCGTATAAAATATCCATTTTTGTGCATACACTGAGTGTTCTATGAAAGAAGAGGATAAATGTATGAATTTCTGCTTATGTACAGATACGATAGAACAGTAATATTAGCTTTAATAAATTCCGAGGATTGATTTTTATTTACTGTAGCAGTCACTCAAGCTTTGAAAAATAACGAACATGTGGAATTGAGTATCAAATTGCTTTTCATTTACATATATACATATATATCTGATTTATCGTTAAAATGTGCCAATGCATACTTTTGTTTGAAACAAATATCAAAATACACATTTTCCTTTCAAATTCAAGGAGAACTGAATTGACATTACTTTAATTTTTTCAATTTTATAATGAATATAAGAAGTTTTCATACCGTAATTAATTTAGAAAGAATTGTACACGTTTATTTATTAATAAGTTTTCATGAAATAGAAAATTTGAATATATCTTTAGAAATCTCTACAGTCTTTTGTCTGTCTCTTCTTATCTGCAATAATTTCTGTTTAGGCTAATTATTAAAATTATGGATACGAAAGACGTTAGGCTTCTTGCCCACATAAAAGAATTTATTATTCTATTTTTAGATAAGGATTAGATTCTCTCCTGTTTTCTATGCCGGCAAGAAGTCCTAACGTCTACCACACGATAGCTTATTTTCTTTCCCGTCCGCTAACCCGCGTGTCTGTTAAGATTAATGTCTTCTAAAACAGTTGGCATCGATCATCCTATCGATGTTTAATAATTTCACCGTTTTTAGAAGAATCACGATAGGACAATCAAACGATTCAAAGTGATTGGCTCGCACTCGCCATCACTTTGCTATAAATCAGGCCCGCCGTCAGCAGGGAAATGAGTGCGTTAAATTGAAATAGTGCGTTTCAAAGAGTGCATTGATAAATTCAAAAGTGCATAAATACTAAGTGTGGGGACGCATTCCATTGGCGTTGAGCCTACGACCAGGGCCAATAAACACATAAAAGTAATGTGAGGAATGCCTCCTTAGGCAGTACCATTAGGCCCATCAAGTAATTGCAAATATTGTGGGACTGATCGGCCCAATGATACATTAAGAATCATACTTCCTTCCTACTCTTGTGATCGAGAAGGACTCAAAAATGGCCGAATTATTATTGGCTTATGACAGATTATTTAAGGCCGATATGGCAGAGGAGAACTCAATTTTCTGCTAGACTTTCTCTGAAGACCATCTGTGCCGACTATATCAACGCGCGAAATCTTCCCCCAACGAGTGCGTATCACATCAATGTGTTAAATTCAAGAATGCCTCTAATTCAAACATTGCGATGTCAATGCGTTATCAAATGCAATTCAGGTTATAGTCAGTCTTTCTATTGTTAGACTTATACCGCCATATTTCGGCTGTGATTTCTGCTATTACCGTTAGTACCGCTACTAACAGATGAAATAGTTATTAAGAATCAGTCAGTTGGTCAACTACAATTCCCTGCGACGTCCGATCCACGCGAATCTATCAGAATCGTCATAAAATACGCAGTCCACTTATCGCGATCTCCGATCATCTATCGGAATCGTAACACTCTCGCAATACTTCACACGGTCGCTATTCGCCTAATACAAACGCGTAAAAACCGAACCATATCTTGATTCATCGTATCAAATTTCTTTCTAAATTTTCGTAGAATTGAATTGAAATTATTTATTAATGGTTCAAGTTTTTACTTAGGTTGCTAAATCTTTTTAAAATATATTTCGAAGAATGATGAAACTAAATTTTTCAATCCACATATTTCCATGAATGTTCTGACTTATTTATATTTGATGATTGTAAGAATATTTACATACATATGTCTGCATTTCGGAACATTGTATAAAATTCACATATTTGTATTATAATCATCGGATCGTTGTTTCAGATAAGAATGAGATTATATTTCATACTTATCTCTATTATATCGTTTGAAAATGGTCAATATATATTTTGTTGTCTATCAATAAAATATCAATAAAATAAAAAAAGCCAATCGTTCTAATCGAATTCTTGCATCCTTTTCAATTGCATTTCACAATTGTTGAAGCTCAGATAGCTTCAAGAATTGAAAACACCGTCGAAAAAAATTCGAAGCGTTCTCCATAAGATCATGAGGCGGTTCTAACAATTGTAATGAAAATATGCAAAACACTGTTTAAATTAAAATGTTAGACTTCTTATTAGCATGAACAATTGTTTTAAATTCAACAATAAATTGTTGAAAATTCAGACTGTTATGACCAAAGGTAGCAGTTCGCTCATTTTTTCATGCTGGTAAAAAGTCTTAAACCTTTGTAAGGGTAAAACCCTTTGTTGTCTTTCCCGGTCGACGACCGCAGGCTTATTTTGTTTAGCGTCTCCAAAGGCAATTAACCTCGGGTCACCACACAATGAATAATTGAAAATTAAAGCTATCTAGATTCGAACAATCGAACAATTAATTTGATTGGTGGTAATTCGCTAATCAAAATCTATAAAGCAGGCCCGTCGTCAGGTAGGAAACAGATATATGTACGTTACATATGCGAAGATAGGAGATATACATCAAACATAGTCAAGGTATACGATATTCGTCAGTACGCACAGATACGCGCACGAATACAGTTCTACTTACAAATCGAATATTAATAGGAAACGTCCTATCTAATGCGTCAACAAAATTAAGTTTGAGTGCAGACAACCAAACTTAACCCGTTTGAGTCAGTTTTAATCATAAACGGGCACGATTCAATATCAATGGATCATAGTTTTTTCTTCTTGCATTTCGTATTCTTTTTTTATTTAAAAATTTAGAATTCAACAAAACAAATTGAATCATTTCATTTTATTAATATTTTTTAAGAACATCATTTTGCCATCGAACTTGTCTACACAATGTGGATATTCATATATGTATTATTATATTAACAAATGTATTAATGTCACTTTATTTTTCAACAATGATTTCTATTCTGAAACTTAATTCTAATTGGTACCTATTTTTCTGTTGTTATTGTTTAATAAATAAATAAATAAATAAATATATATTTATTTGTTAATGACGATTAAAGTAAAAATTTAATTATTACTTATGATTAACAATAAAGTTGGAATGTAATCATTAATCGCGATTACTGGAAAAATTTAATTGTTAATCGCTGATTAATTTTTTATCCAACTCTACTATAATGTCTACTGTAATCCCATGTATTGGCGATTATTCATTTAATAAGCGTTATTAACGATTAACTGTTAAAATTATTTTTATAGAGAAATTAATGTTTTTCGTATATCTAGTTCGCGACTAGCCTTGCAATAATGTATGAAGAAATGATAAAGCTTTTGTAAGTCTGTGAACAGTGAAATAATAATAATGTATAATGCAATGTAAAATTTTTTATTACTTATTTATTTAACAAAGTTTGAAGAAATTCAAAATATGTTGATTTTGCTGCCAGACATATGAGTCTCTCTATAACTTTTGGCAGTATAGATTAAGAATATGTTTTATTTTAATTACATATCTTAAAATAGAATATCGACGCAATATGTTTATTTGCAAATATATTACAACATCGAAAAATTTGATGTCATATTTTGGATAATCAAATATGAATTTTCCAAAATTCCGTAACAGTTGTAAAGCATATTTTTATCTCTCTCCCTTTATTACAATTTCAAAGTATAGTTTAAGTATATTTCAATGAAATTATAATTAAATTATAAATAACAATTGATAATTTCCAATTAATATTATTAATCAATTAAATCAATTTCTGAGTTTTCAATGATTAATTTTCTTTCATCAATGATTGACAGTTATCATTAATCGATGAAATTAATCTCCAATTTTTTGGCGATTACTTTTATTTGCAATAAATCGACTCAATTAACATTTTTTAATGATTAATGCTTAAATCTGGATCACGGGCTATAATCAATATAGAATTTTTAGCAAATGTTTTATTCTATAAGAATATAATTTTTTTTTAATCTGGTTAGAAATATCAGTCGATAATTTCTGTCTGTAGAGACGGCGTAAGTTTACGGACGATGAGCGAGTAGAAAGAGAAAGAAAGCAAAGTAAAACGTCTATAAATTATAGTCGCTAAACCAGATAAATAATAGTCGTCGCTAAATCAGAACAGTCGTAAAAAACGTGAACAATTAGAATAAGTATTCAATATAGATCAGTAAAAGTAGAACCATTGTCAGTAAAAATAAAATGTAAAAAGAAAGTAAAAAAATTAGATTGTTGCGCGTGCCGTTCGTTTTATAGTTATAAGTTATATTAAGCCATTATTCGTTTAATTTTCTATTGTGCTGTACCACGTGTTTTCTATGTGAAATATATATCAGTGAAAGTTATCAACCAGTGTCGTCTTAAACTGACTCCAAATTATAAATTAAAAAGTAAAAACTCAACAGATCTCAGAAAAAGTTTTGATATATAATATTATTATAAAGCCCATCTGGACCTATGCTTGCCCTATTTAAAATTCTACAGCAACAAGTAATATAAACAATATAGCGTTAACACAAAACTTGACACTCAAACAAATAACAAACTCAGAGTAGTATATATGTACATAACACAGATCCCTTAAACTGACAGATGTTTTGGAAATACAAGGCACAATACGGTATCTCTCAATTACGCATTTCATCCAAACTACTTAAATCCCGATGAATAGTCGACACTTCAGATATTCCTAACATAAGATTAGACGAAATTATTCATTAGATATCATAAACCGATAAATCTACATACATTAACTCCACTATTTCCTACTTCCATTCCCTTCACTACTTTCACAATAAAAATTATGATATTTATCATTGTTATAACAACGTAAGTCACACTTAAATACTATTAAGGCAACATATGTATAATTTTAGTTGTAAAAATCCAATAAACTAAATATAACAACAAGAAGTACAGAGAACAGTAATAGTTTTTATATAGAGAAGTGTATTTCAAGGTCAGTTCCACTTCTTTGTTTTGTTTTATTTTCTATAAAAAAGCTTATGTATGTTGAAAAATCATTCATTTAGTAGATATTTTAAGTTCAATTTTGTAAAATTTCATGTATGAAAAATAAGGATAGAAAACGTTGCCTCTGTCTTTCTTTGTCTTTCATACAATAAATTTTATAGAATTGAGATTAAAATATCCCCCAAACTAATAATTTTTTGACATGCGTAAGTTAATACTTTTTCATAAAGAATATCGAACTATATCAATTAATGAAGCAGAAAATATATTGAAATGGCTTTGAATCTCTCCACCAACGGAAAGCTATTATTTTCATGTTACAGCCCTTTTTTCATTAAATAATTTTTGTTAACAAAGTTCCTTCATATCTTCAAAAACAATAGATATTCAAAGTACCTTATATAAATACTTATGTTGCGAGAAATTAATTATAAAGTATGATTAGATCAAATAGCAAAATACTTCAATAAAAAAATCACTATCATATTAGAACACTCATTAAAATATTTGTGACATCTGTTAAATGTAAAAATTGGAAGAAAAAAGTAATCAATTGATTCGAAAAAGACATTATTTAAAAAATGATTAAATATTTCTTCAGATAGCACAAAAATCTTATGGAATCGATGCCGAATCGATTACAAGCAATAATTAATTTTAAGGCGCGTAAAATACTATTTTTGTTAGTGGATCGGACTGATAAACTAGTTGGAGATAGATTTAATAGAAATTACGAAATACATATATTTAATTCTCACACTCTGTTTCAACTCTCATACTCTGCTACACTCAAGTCTCACGTCTATCCAACTCTCGACTGGGCATCTTCCCGATCACATTTGTTTTTTCGTCACCATGCTCGCGCTCAACTGTTCTCGCATACATCTCTCTCATTCGTTCTTTCTTCTGCCCTGGAATATCTCAAACACTCAGATCACACCACACCACTCTTATACTCTCACTCTCGCCACACTCATCCTTTCATACAAACATCATGTATTTTCACTCATCTATGGCAACCACTACCACAATTTTTATATACAAAAAAATTTTTTGTATGTAATAAATAAAATAAGGATGCATTATTAATTAAAATACAAGTATACCAATACTTCTTTAATTATAATATTTCCATTTTTCTTTAATAACTTCTTTACATTAAGTGTTTTAAAAAAAACGTTTGATTTCTTATGTTGAAAAATACTGAAAGATATATTTTGTATTAACATAATATATCACTTTGGCACGTAAAGATATTTTTCAAAATAAAAAGAGTGACAATATTTTCTTAATTTTAATAATAAGTGTACTACAATACAGTACAACAATAATAAATAATATCATATTATTTTAATAAATATAATAGACTTCTGTAATTATATATACGATTCTTTCTTCAATTCTGCAATTATATATACGATCCTTTGTTCAATCATTGCGGAAAATTGAATCTTTTTCGTGAAATCAAACAGATGCTGTATTCATAGATCGTGATCATAGTCCGTGGACCATCCGTCACACACTGCTTAAGAGTCAATAGCTAAACATTTATAATAATATATAGTTAGCTGTAGTAATAATTTAAAAACTTCATACAAAAGAGTCACTACGGTTCTTGAAAATCAAGTCTTCCCCAAAAGATATTTTGTGCTGTTAAACTTCCGTAGAGATACAGATTAATAATGATCTGATTAAACATAATTCTAAAGTAATCTTAAACAGTAAACATGATTGTTCATTTGAAATGAGGATTACCTGAATTTGTTGTATTTGGCTCAAATACTTAATTCATCCGTTAAAGCAAGATTGGATTTGATCATCAAGAAATGCATTGAGATCGTTTTTTTATTTATACAAAGCAACATAATTCCATGAGAAAAGTATGTAAATATCGACCAATACAATTTTTAATATAATATAATATAATATAATATAAGTCAGTGAATAGTCATTGCAATCATTTGTATATGAGACAATATCATTATGTACTATGAGACAATACGAAAAAACCCGTAATTAATTCAAAAACAATTGTATCATGATTTAAATAATAGTAAATAACATAATAACAATAGAAAATACTAATTATTTAACTGATCACCTCAAAGTTTTTCATTTGTAAGTTGGATAACAAAATTAATAGCTCAAAACTAATGTGAGACTATAGATGAGCCCATTTCCAGTTATCTAAAGTTGTCAAAATAAACTTGTATTTTAATTTATTTTCATTGAGAAGATTTTATCGATCTATTGTATTTATTTTTACATTAAAAAAATTATAGAATTTCTTTTCCTTTTCCATAAATTAATAATATATCATTTGTCGCTTTTGTACTTGAATGATTCGAATTTCGTATTTGAGGAATCGTAGGCCGTTACAGGTGCCCATTATTTTAGTAATATTATTTGATATTGGAGAACAGCGACTTCTCGAAATTCTTAGATTATTCCCAAAACTTAAAGAGAAATTTTAACGAAACATCGTTCAGTTTCAATTATAATAATAAAACTCTTTTTAGAAAAATATATTAAATACATAGATAAGAACAACATTTACATTGAGGCATGTACCACTTATAATCGACTTGATATAATTGAGAGTGAAATGTATAAGAAGTAATTTTCAATTTTATTCTTTAAATTGTTTTTTCCTCTGATCAAAGAATATTTTCAAACATTACTACAGTTATCATTTTACTATTATAATATATGTAGTCTTAAATCTAGAATAGAACATCATAATTTAATAAATTCATATTTATATATAATATTACATATAAATATAAATACAATATTGCATATAAATTCATATACATATAATATTTGGTACAATAAATATTACTAGATTAGAAAATATTGAGTAACCAACATTATAATACATAGAAATAATGAATATCTCCTTTTAAATCTTTTTCGACATAAACAATTTAATGCTTTTTTACATAAATTAACAAGACATCAATAAAGAAGTTATTTCACATTACACATCACAAGACACATTAAAAGAAATTATTTCATTTAAAAACTGTCATTGATTGTATATTATGTTCTCAACGCATTCTCCACAAAAAAACCTAATTCTCATTATATTATCTACAAAAAACCTAATAACATCAAATCGAAGTATCTTCTTCGATATCATGCCATTCTCATTCAGATTAATAATTTACAATACATTAATTACTTTTCTTAGAATAATAATTTACGATCACAAAATTATTTTAACATTAAATACTTCATTCTACTTAAGGTATTTTTCGTGTTAAAAAATAGTTTTTTATTTCATCGTTAATAACATATCATTTATTTGATTGCGAAATGTATACGTATTATAAATAACATAAATGTAAAAAAATAAAGGAAATTTAACATTATCTTTCAAGAGAATGATTGAGTTGCGATTTCTTCTGCACTTTTTACCTTCTTGACTAATACAACAATAAAGAAATTTGATCCTGAAAATTAAGATTATGATGAATTTTGTGGCAACTTTTTGATGTTTAAGAATTTCTGCTAATCCAGATGTGTACAATCATATTATAATAATCATGACGTATAATTTCTTTCCATCTTATACATTACATATTCTTTTCAAAAAATTTTTATAAAGAAAATTATAAAAAATTACTATATATGTACATATATTAATAGTATATCAATAAATTTCTGCATTTAATAATAATAGCATTTTTCTTCAATTATCAAATACATAAAGCAAATATATCGAAAAATACAAACGTATATGTAAAAACGTTTTGAATAGAAGTTGTGTGATATCGAAGGGGACAAATTATGCAAATTATTTGTCCTTGCGATAATCTTAAAAAGACTGCAACAGTCAATGTTGAATTTTTAAATTTTTATATATCATTATAGCTAATAGAGAGACGTTTTCAAAGTACGATTTATATGTATTTTTTACACAAATTGTTTCCGAGATACAAACTTTTAAACTTGACGTGCCATTAGCATTAGTATTATTGAAGCAGATTAGGAAAAACAGTTGAAATACGATACGTACAAAACGTAATATGTAAATATTCATTTCGATCTACTCTTTATCGTACAAATTACGAAAGCTAAGCAAATGGAAAAAGCAAGCTTAGCCTGGTATAAAGGCAGCAGGTCTTTGCACGGTATTCAGACAGAGGACATTTATTGAAGAAACGACCGAGAATTTTAATATTTGTTAACTTAGAATATTTGTCAATATTATAACAGACATAATCAGCTCTTTTCAGAGTCACTATGATGTGTGAAGGCCGATCATGAAATCTTCTCGTGTGATGCATCGAGTAATACTAATACCAGTGACAGATCAAATTTAAGAATTTATATCTTCGCAAAACTTTATACAAAAATATGTTTCGAAAATGTCAATTATAATAATATACAATAAAACATATAAATCTCAGTTTGAAAAATTCAACATTGATCTTTCTTAGCAGACTTCTTTAAAATTATCATAAGATCGAATAAATAACCTCGATAACAGAATGATCTATTTCCTTTAATACTATACAACTTTTATTGGAAACATTCTTTCATATATTTTGTATCTGTGGAAATTTTATTTTCCTTGGAAAATTAAAATGAGACACACTGCATATTGCGAAACTTTTGGATACAATTGTTTCAGAGCAACTTGAATACAAATAATACCTACATATACTTCTACATTTCATTATACTATACTTCTTACATTTCAAGTACAAAAAAGCATGCTTCGATATTCAAAATGTATAATAAATGAGAAAAATGAGACACATTTTTTTAAACATACATATGTATATCAATATAAAATTATTAATACCGTTATGAACTTGAAAGCAATGTATTTGGTTTTGTGTAGCAATATTTTTAAATTTGTATATTATATGTGGAAAAATATATGGAATGTAAATATTACATATGTATTTACATACGTATAACGTACATACGAACTCAGTCTTATTGATACATGCTACCTACATATCTTTTATGGAAAACAGTGGAAGTGTTTCCAATAATTTTAAAATTCGTGATACAGAAATTGTAAATGTTTATTTCCATTTAATATTCCACTATGAAAGTAATGTGTTGAAATATATTATTAATAATTCCACATCAAACATTGCATTTGGTCTTTTCGATTTTGGATTATCAATCATCAAAGAGAGTATTGTAGAGAGTATTCTCGCTCTCCAGAAAATCATTTTCCTAATTATTTTTACAAAACTGTGAGTGTTGGTTTTATATGTGTGAATGTGTGATATGCATATGTGTGTCATGTCTGGTGTTTATGTGTGTTTGTTTTTAAGAGTATGGCCGGCGAATCTGTGATGAGAAGCGAGAGTGAACAAAGAGAGAGTGAATCAATCAATGAGTGACAGTTATTATACGTTTCACAATTTATATATATTAAACTTATTAATTATCAGTGTATTTCTACTTGTTCCACTTACAAAAACAATAACCAATTCTTTTTTTTGCTATTTTTAGTCTACAATTGTTTATTACAATATAGATTTTTGATTGGTAAATCAGCCTTATTTTTTATCACCTTTATGCAAAAGAACATATAAAGAAAATCTGAAGTGATTACTAATTTAAGTATAGCAAATCACTGATAACATAATTCTCATAAATATATTTAATAGATATTTGTCTTTATCAAGAATTATCCGTGTTAAGAGATTAAAAATTACCTTCAAATTTGAAGCTGCGAAAACTATTTCTATTTCATAGCTGTATAAATTGACAAAATTACTTTTTAATGAAAAATTTAAAACATGATACATTAAAAATAATATGTTTGATCATTTTTCCAATTAAATGTTAATATATTTTCTTGAATATTTAATTATAAAAATTATACATTCAAGCACAAATTATAGATAAATTAGAATTTTATTTTTCACATTACAAAAAAATTAATTGTACTTAAAATTTTCTCGCTCAATGCACAAAGCAGGATAATTGAGTTGTTTCTTGTTCCTAAATATAACAACTGTGAATGTAATTTTAGTCAGATACCCGTTGCTATTTCTGAACGATTCGAAAAAATAATTAATGTAAATTATTTGATACAATATTTACAATAGTGATATTTTTGGAAGAAATGATTAAAGGATGAATTTTATTATATATTAAATATTATCATTCTTAACCCCGATTTTCCATACATCAATTAACCGAACGATCGGTTATCCGAATAAATACGAATGAATATACAGTATGACTGGTGATATAATCGGATATTGGATGATTCTATGAGAAAAAATAAGTCTAGAAAGTAAATAAAATTTTTTCGCCATTCACTTCATTTTCAAGAAAATTAACTCTAAAGTTTTATTTAGCACTATATATTTAAACAAGACTTGAGTCACTTCTCGTAATATTTTCTTTAACATTTACAGTTACTTCTAATTAGTTACTTCTAGAGATAGAGTCATATTAAATCAATTATATACCAACATGAAGTTACAAGTATGGACTAATTAAAGGAAAAGATTATTTCTGCATTTAACATTTCCGCTAAAGCAATAGAATGTGTTGCATAATGTTCATATGAACTTATAATTAAAAAAGTACAACTATATTACTGTATGTTTAAGATGATGGGAAACATTTCCAATACAGGGTGTTCCAATTAAGCGAGGCCACCTAAATATTCTTTTCGAATTGTTACGATACAAAAAATATTTTTTACTATCGTGAAGGACATTGAAAGACGTATGTATAACTAATAAGAACTTTTTTTTTTAAATCATTTTTTTCAAGGACTTTTTAAGGTCATTAATGTTTTTTTTCCTATATAACTATATTTTTTTTATTGCATTGTACAGCTAGTAAGAAAGTACGTTCAGATATGTAAAACATGACATTGATGTCGAAAAATTTAAGTTTCACGTATAAATTTATTTCTATCGAGATTACAGACCTTGGCCAAGTTCGAGAACCTCATAATAAATATAAATAAAAATGTTTACTATTTATTACATCGTCAATGGTAATCTCTTTTAGTAGCTTGACATCCCAATCAGTGTATAGAAATTTGTCAGTAATTCATAATGGAATATTTAATAGAAGAAAAGATCAATAAGATATTTATTTATGGCAAAAGTGATCAGTGTTTAAGAGAAGCAGTTCGAATGTACAGAAATACATTTCTTAATCATAAATGTCCATCATGAAATACATACACAAAAGTAATAAAAAATTTTCTTTAAACTGGCAGCATTGTAAAAACATGTAAGAACTAAAATTATTAATAACAAAAAAAATAAAGGAATTATTGTAGCTAAAGTTAATGAAAATCCATATGTGAGCCTAAGATAACTTGAGTGCGAGAGTGGCATTTTCAAAACTAGCATAATATGGATATTAAAAAAAGAAAATTTTCACCCGTATCATTTATCTCTAAATCAGGATCTACATGGAACAGGTTTTATAAATCGTATGCTTTTATAATCGTTTTCTCAGTGGGGTTTATAGCAATACAAAAGTGACCATTCTTTAAAAGAGTATTATTTACTGACGAAACTGTCTTCACATAATCATGGTCAGTTGAATCTGAGAAACATGCATTACTGGTCAATCGAAAATCCACACTGGAAAATTAGTGGGGAAACAAAAACCCTGGAGAGTAAATGTGCGGCATCTTGAATAATGAAATAATTGAATAATGAAATAACGATACTTTAAACGAAGAAAAATATGCAACATTCTTGCAAGGTGAACTAGAAATGCTCATGCATGATGTATCATTCGTCTAAGAATGTGATATGAATGGTGATTGTCTCACTCACTCTACACGCCTTGTCAAGCAAATTTTAGATTACAAATTTCCAAATCGATGAATTGGTCGTAATGGAGTTGTTTTATGGCCACTGCTTTCACCGGACCTCATTCCAATGGATTTTTCCTTTTTTTGTGAGGAACATTTGAAACGAACAGTTTACAACGAATGGCGAATTACATTCGAGAATATGAAAAATCGAGTAGTTCGAGCTATTGCTGCTGCAATCGGAAACCATCGAAAGATCATTACAATCGCTTGTTACTTTTCAGACAGTGCATTATCATAGAAACCCAGCACTTTGAACATCTACTATGATGATAGTAACTTAGAAAAAAGCAAATAGTGTCTTAAACATTATATGATTAAATCTTCTTGAATGGTTTAATACGATCTTATTAGCTAAGATCAATGATCTCAATAGAGATAAATTTATACGTGAAATTTAAATTTTTCGATATCAATGTCATTTCAAGGTCATGTTCTATACATCTCTGAACGTACTTTTTTGCCAACTACATGATGTAATAAGAAAATATTAAAAAATACATCATTTACTTAAAAAACCTTTAAAATATAATGTAAGATTAAAGGGAGATTGTAATTTCAAAGCATCATCGGATTAGTTAGCAAACTTCAAATCACGGTAATAAAAACTAAAATCAGATAAAACTAAATAGGATGAATCTGTAACTGAGATCTTTAAAACAGAATTTACAGAATTGCTAATGAAGAAAAATTATCTATTAAAGAATAGATGAAATTGAGTTGCAAAAAACTTTGATTTGTCAAATAATGTTGAACTTCAACATCAGTCCATAAAATTAATAAATAGAATTACAGTTTTAATAGAATAAAAATTTGAGTGCTGTCAATCTGTTCAAATACATGATCTAAAAAAATGTTTGAATGGATTCTGCCATTTTTACTAAATGCTTTTTAATGATTTTTGCACTAGCAGTGAAAAAGCAACAGTTAAAATTGGACAAGAAAGAAAATATATCTCCCCCCCCCCCTGTGTACTCTACAACTTCTCAGAGTCTTTTGGAAATCCAAGGCTCGACAAAAGAGAGGACTTTGAAGAAATCAGTACCAAGACAATAATCAAGAAGGTAGTAAAAACAGTTTCTTTACAGTTATAACAAATCAGTACATTCAAACGGTATTCATTACGGAAATTACAAGAAATTATAGCAGAAGTCAAATAGTTAAGTTAACAATAAATCATAGGAGTTGTATTCGATTAGATTTAGTGCACAATAAAATCAAGGCAAGATCCATTATAGTTATTCATTATAGTTTATTTCTCGCATCAGTGAATGGTCCTTCGAACTCCAACGGATACATGCAAAGATACATGACCGACGACAGTCGTGATTGTCCTTAATATCATTAATACAACTTATGGACCAAGACATAATTGAATGTTTTAAATGATACAAAAAATAATCGTAATTTTACAAAGTGTAAATTTACATTGAAATGCGGTTATACTGAGAACGATGTATTAGATGTATATAAAAAATTAAAAAGAATTTATAATATATATCTCGTTGCTAATTCAACTTCAAGAAATGAATAAAAAAATTATTATCAGATATACTACATATTTATTTAAGATCTAAACACTAAAGAAGAAGAAATGCTCGAAATATTGAATGACATCAGCGAAATTTTATTAAAAAATAACATATCAGAATTGTTATAAATTTTTAATGGAGTATTTTGACTAATGAAACTTTTCGCTACATGATATTACGATCTTATTTTCACCTGTAGAATACACTGGTAAAGTTTGAATACTAAATTTCAAAACATCTTATGTATATATAAAATATTAATATATATTATTGTTATATATTATAGTTAAATATATATATATATATATATATATAATTGTAATTTGTAGAATGTAGTTATAATATGACATCGATTATCTGAAAAATTCAGTTATTTCGTCATTCATCCGGACACAGTTCGAATAATCGAGATTATATATCAATTTTATTATCAAATAATTTATCAGATAATTGAATTATTTTTAAGATTCTGCTGATGTTTGACAATAAAGTTGTATATTTAACAACAAGGAACAACTCAAGTATTCTGTTTTGCAAGTTAAGCGGAAAATTTTCAGATAACCTTTATAATACAATAATCAGAATTCCAATTGTTTTCACAAAAATGAATACTTAAGAAAATGTATTAACATTTTATTGGAAAATAATATTTTATTTAAACAAATGGATTTTTCACGAAATAACTTACATTATCGAATTTATTAGAAAATACCAATTTCATTAACTTACACAATTAGTTTTTCTATAATAGGTTATTTATCTAAATACCTACCAATTTTTTTATTGAAACTAAATTATACATTAATTTCATTGAAATCGCTGATTGACATTTCCGTACGTTTTCTTGGATACTGCATTGTACAAAAAAAATTTGTTGCCTTCAGTATTCACTGAATATGCAGTTCCATTATACGTTAATTGAAATATTTGAAAGATTCAGCTTAACTCAAATTTATGTTAGAAACTTAGCATATTTACTTCTATTATTTATTTATTTATTTCAATTTATATATAGAATATTTCTTTTTATTAAAAAAATAAAACAAAATTGAATATAAATATTAAATAAAAATGTTTTCATAATTTTCTGACTCACCGCATACTTTATTGATTTATATAATATGTGTTAAATACATTGTAAGTAATTACTTCTGGAATGGTAATTAATATTAATTATTATTGGTTAATTAAATTTAAATATTTCTAAGCTATAACTGAGCTTTGTAAATTATTACGAATACGCTTATTAATCTGATATAATTTCGATATGCAATTTCGACAAATGTATCATGGTGGCAGATTCGATCTATTAGCAAATGCATTTATCAGAGAGATCTTGTATATTGTGTACGTACATATGTTCGTAAGTACATATATATACCATAAAGAAGAATATATATCTCTGCATATTTCTAATGTATATCGTACCATATATATACACAATCCAAGTCACCTTATTTCTATCACAAATTCATTTTTAACACGTGATTTCGTAAATTAGCTTTTAATAATATTAAGGTATTAATAACATTATACAGGATGTTAGATTTTAATTTTTAAATTTAATTATTTTCAAAACTGTTTGTTACTGCAAAAATATCTCAAATGAAACTTGTTCAATTTTGAGATGGAAGTAGTTTAATGTATTCAATTAGTTTGTAAGTAAGTAATATAATCTATAATTTACTGGATCGTATTAAACTATTTCTGTCGAAAAAACATTATTTCATTAGAAATTTTAATTTTAATTTTGCAAAATCTCTCACATGAAAGGCAAGACAAGATGCAACTAATATTTTTGTATTTGTCTTGTCTTCGTTCTTTATACAATAGATTTTACAAAACTAAAGTTAAAATATTTATTTAACTAATGATTAATGTCTTTGAATTAATCTAATTAATATTTTTTAATAACATCTATATTACCACATTTTTATAGAGAATGTCAGAACAATTAATGCAATAAAAATTATGATTTTATTTAAAAATGTAAAGTTAGCCTTCGTATCGTTCTTACATCCACTTACACAAATAAACTAACTTCCTCCTTGAAATCCAGTTTATATATATATTTTTTTTTTCAATAATGGACCATTCAGGAATATATAATTGCATTCATAAATTAAATAAGATATCTTGTATATAATTATACAAATGAAATGAAACACTCTCTCTGTAATTATACAAATAAAAAAAATATGTTCTATGTATAAAAAAATTTATACAACTGATAATCAGAACGATATGAAAGTTCAAAAATTGTTCAAACATTTTGGTTTTAAATTTTGTAGATCCAAAGATCTTATCAGGATTAAATTTCGTTTATCGTCCCTTTCGAATGGAAATCTAGATAAAAAGAATAATTCTTTCTAAGTTATTTCTGAAAAACAATAAATTTAGTTTAAAAAATTTTTGTTAATTACTTACAAAAGAATATACCTCATCGATTTTAATGATCTTGAAATATATTGTCGACGGCATGATTCTAAGTAATATATATATCACGTAATGTATTTTAGTTTCTGAGATATATGCTTACAAAAATAGTATATTCGATATTACATATGTAGGAATCTCGGCTAGATATCCCGGATGAAATCCTAATTTATAGGAATTGAATAAATAAGATTGGTTTATTAATATTGAATAATGAATAACGATGTACACTGAGTTCTTAATTCTCACAACTCTCGATACACTCTGTTCTCTTTCTCGCAACACTCACTCTGTTCTCTTTTATGTCTCGACTTCTCGACACTCGCTCTCTGACTTCTCAATACGCACTCTCTGACTTCTCGATACTCACTCCCTTTCTTCTGCATAAAATTCATCACTCCTACACACATACACGCAAACGCATCCATACTCTTAGTCTTAGACGTTAGGCCTGAGGGGCTGGCCATGAACAGTCTCAAGGCCCAGGCCTAACTTTTTTTATTGTTTATGTTATACGACTCGGGACATCTGCAGTCGAGCAATCTTGGGTGCTTTCCCAGAACTGCCTATCCCACACATATAATATTTTAAGTTTAATTTAGGCTAGTTTTGATTTGTTTGCTAATTTTGAATTTAAGTTAGGTTTGATTCAGGATAGGTTTGTCCAACTTCTTACCCTCCGTGAGCCACATTTTCCTTTCTTCCTTTTTTCTCAAGCGTTATACAAGCCTCATTCTTATTTAACCAAGCATATTACTACATGCAGTAGCTAACATGTATAAATGTATGATGTGACATCAATATTGTAGGCAATAATTTAACACAGTAATTCTCTTTAATAAAAAAACGTATATTCTATTGTGAAATTAGCTCGGACGTGCAATCGCGACGACGTTCTGCAGATCGAATGCCGTCTGGCTTCGTGCTCTCGTTAGAATACCCTCCTCGTTTTTGGTACCCTAGCTCTGTTTCTGTCTATTGGTTATAAACACCAGTCATCGGAATCGGCCCATGGTCCTTAACCTCGAGTGGCCTCTTCCACGAAATAGGCGAGGAAGTCTTCCCACGACTAGGAACGGGCGGTCTGATTAACGTTCGCTCACAATACATATGAAATGTGACTGTAACAATAAGAGCGACACACAACAAATTAAATTGTGACGGTGGGGCTCGTGCATTGTCCACAAAGGAAAAAAACAACGGAGAAAAGTAAGTATGAAGGGGGCATTTCCTCTATGGTTCTCAAAGAGGGACATGAGCAACCAGTTCAGACAGGCCTGATTTAGGATTTTGACTGCGGAAGGAGCTTCATAATCCACGATTTTCATTTATAATAGTTGTTTATTACTAAAAATTAGTAAATTAAACAAAATTTTGTTTTATACAAAAAATATACGTCTTTATTACTGAAAATTAATAAATTAAATAAAATTTCACATTTTATAAGAAAATACATGTGTTCGGATATCGTTGCGATTGTTTTGCACATCTTTATTCACTCAATATATTGGACAGATAATAATATTGTGTATATTATGAAGCAAAAGTAGCGGTAAGAGATGAGCGAAGTTTTTACATCTATCCCGAATTTTTTAATCGAAATCTAATCAAATTAATGCAAAGTGTTATAAGAGCTGAAAATTATTGTATCAATATACTTTTGACGTTGACAACATATTTTAACAACATATTAACGAATATTGATAACATATTTATTAAAATAATAAAGTGTTCGTTTTTGTAAATTTTTCTCAAAGTCATTAATTTGAAAGTTAAAACCATTTAAAATATAATAACAGAGAGTGGTATCAAAAATTGTTGCAATTTACTGTTTCATTAGTCTGTATTCATTAGTCAATATTGGAATTAATATATTAAATACGGAATGTATTTAATACATACTGTGATAAGATTAATGTATTAAATATGGAATGTATTTAATACATAGTGTGATGGAATTAATGTATTAAATACGGAAGTTTATTTCATTTCTATTTACGTTGTTTATGTATATATTTCAACATACAGATTTAGAACTGTATAATTTTTTTTAAAAACTGAAAAATCTTTTACAACCTTATAATCATATAGCAGATTTATAGATAAAATTTATAAAGAAAAATAATGTTAATTTTATATCAGAATTAATATTTATCTTTGTTGTTAAATTTCCAAATTTCAATTTATGGAATTTATAAAATCACATTGATTCTAAAGCATGATTACTTATTAATCTTCACTTAACAAATCATGTCTTTTGTATCCTCATAAATATTAAAAGTGTGAGCTTTTGCAAAACAGATAAGTTTAATTCGGTTTAATTTCCTTACTAAAAAGAAATGGCGCTGCTGTCTTTTCATATTTATAAAAATAATTTATTTAAATTATAGCATTCGGCATTCCCAAACATTTAATTTTAATTAAAAGCTTTTATTTTATTATTTTGATTTCTTCTTCTATATATATATCGCTCATTTATTGCAATAATGATATAGTAAAAAAATTACAATTTTTGATAGTGTACAGAAAGAATAGTTATTATTTGTACTGGATGGAAAGAAAAGTTTATACCAAGTTAGGTGTTAGGTGGGAGTCCAGTTGAATTCCCAAAAAACAGATGCACGACGAGGTGGGACAGAATAAAGATACAAGTTCTAGATTTCACAGACTGATTGTCTTCTTTATTTTTGGGCTGTATTTATATGGACTATTATTATAATTTTGAAAGTAGTGGAATGGCTTCTGATCATAGAATATATGACACATAAGCGGTATGACACATAGGGCGTATTGACACTGTCATAGATGAATTCTACACTTTCGATTTGATGAAGATACATGTAGAGGACCTGCTGCAAAATTGACTTTGAATTTCAGAGTCAAAATTTTTTTTAGTTACATCATATTGTAGCATCATCTATGAAGATGAAACTTTTCCAAGGAACCATAGGTCGCAACCTAATAGTTCTTCAGAAAAATGAGAAAAAAGTTTTTTAATCATTTATCATTTTAATCACGTGGGCACATGCCTACTAACAGCGATTTTATGGTGTAGACGCGTAATGTCTATATTTCGAGTTAGTTTTATCATTTGATTGTTGCTTTGTGTCAACTGTATCAAATTCTAAATATTTGTTTCGTTTACGTTAATATTTTAATTGATGAGAGTTACTTCTGTAATAAATTATAGCTTTCGTAATAGATGGAAAGATGGAATATGGCAGTATTAGTAAATAATCAAATAACGTATTGACATACGGAATCAGAACTTCGGGTAGCTGTGAACCACCACGCAGTTAGAACGATAAAATTGCTGGAGCGAGTCTTAGTAGATACGCGTTGAGTACACAGTGTTAAATGTTTTACCATTTTTAAGAACTGTCAGGTTGCAACCTATGGTTCCTCTGAAAAGTGTTGTTTTCGCGATAAATAATATACAATGCAAACAAACAAACAAAAAAATTGAAATTCAAGGTCAAGGTCAATTTTGCAGCAGGTTTTTAACACGTATATCCATCAAATCGAAGATGTAAAATTTATCTGTTAACTTTTATTATCTGATAACTTTTCTTTCCACCCTGTACTTTTTAAGATTTTAAGAATCAAAATTATAAAAAAAGAAATATTCAAACTTGTTTTTCCTAAAATCGTCATTTATATTAAAGTTGTATTATTATTGCAGCAAATGAGCGATATGCCTTCATACAAATAAGAGTTAAATAAATATTAGTTTGAAGTTCTCATGTCTTTGTCTTTAAGACAGTTACAATCAATTATATAATTTTTCAATATTAATTAGTATTTTCAGATTATATTAGGTTAGTTAGATTAGGTTGATTATACAGGATGTATTTTTTATTATGCGCGTTCCAATATCTTATTTTTGCCAGCTATTATGTCAGGACGTACCTATTTAATTTCAAATGACAAATATTATGATTCATCACTTTTAACAAAATTATTTACTTCTCAACTATTTTTTTTACAAGTTTCTAACGTCATCGTTTTTTTTTTAAATATATGACATACATTCCAATTATTTATATATTATTCTAGCCAGAAAAAGGAAAAAAATGAATTTCAGACCTGTATTGACTTTTAAATGATTTGATATAAAAAAATTATAGTAATTTCGAGGAAAGTAATTAATTGAAGATTTTTTTTTCTAAATTTTTGCTTCACAAAAAATGTTCAACGATATTAAAATGACAGTAAATGCACATAAAATTTTTTTCTTGGTGTAATAATTTTCTGATATAAAATCCTAATTTTATTTCATTTTTCATGACAAAATAAATCTGCTTAGCCAGTAAATTCTTGTAGAATCTATCCAAGCTATCCAAGCAATTGAGAAAACTTTCATTGAGTGCATTTCGTACATAATATGCATTTAGTATAATTTGTCTTTTTATAATAGGCAGCACTTTACAAGTATATGCTGATAATTGGATGAATTGAAAAGTTTGAAGAGATAGCGATTGTGATATATACAAGGAAAGACTGTAAAATTATTTCTATAAATAAAATATTCTTTTTTTAATATTTTCTATGTGGTGTCATGAATTGAATTTTTTTCATTATAGAACCTTTATCTTAATAAATAAGCAGGCAAAATATCTCGTCTATTACAATAAAATAATTAAGCTATAGGAAATAAAAAATGATGTTTTTCATTACTTTAAAAAGAAATTTTTTGGCGATAATAAGATAATGATTTTTCTCGCCTTCATTTTTATAAACGAGAAATGAAAAGAAATTTATTTAAGGCTCTTCTACTCTATATTGAAGTAAAAAGCTTCTAGCAATTTATAATATATAAATGTTACCAAAGCTAAAAAAAATTTATATATTAAAAACATTGTTGAATGACGTCAATATCGAAGTGGCCACGCGAATATGTGAAGACCAGTTTATCCTTCGATGTCACAAAATGAATTCGGAGTCGTAACGAAATCTCATTTCGCGAAAAGTGGATTGTAAATCTTGGTTACCGAAACGTAGATTAATTCTTAATATGATTCTTAACAAGAAGACTAAGAATAAATGTAAGAATTACTCTTCGCTGCCTGCGAACTTATAAGAGTTGGCTAGTCGGTGATAGCCAATCATTTTGAAGTATAGGCCGATTTTTTATATTTTATTGTCCTAATGTAATTCGTGAAAACCAAAACATCAATGGAAAGATCGACGCTGATTATTCTTAAAAACATAAAATGAACAGATATGCGGTTCAGCGACGGAAATTGATACGCAACACAATAATCGCAATGGAGCATGATAAAAGTTAGGATTTCTTGTCAGCACAAAAAGGTAAACGAATTGTCGTCTACGATAAATATAAGATAAATTTCTTTATATCGACAAGAAATCCCAAACTGTCATTTGTCTATTAGCAAATTATATTTAGATAAAATTATTATATTGCGACTGTTTTCACAATGCATTAAAACGACACTCAAAGTGCTCGAGTGGTGTTAACAAATATATTTAAAGTACAGTTTTCTATAGACAGATGTTTCAATAGAGATATGCTTATGAAAAATACAAATGATGCCAAAGAATTACATGTGAGTAACGTTAAGTACCCTGGAAATTTTTTCAGATTTTTAGAGTCATAAACAGAGCATAAAAAAGAAATGAACAAAGCATAAGAAAAAAATCTTATTACCTTCGCTAACTATAAACAGATCATTTTCCTACTAAATGAAAAATTTATATCATTCCTGTACCTAAAAATATTGATAGATCTAACATTAGCAACTGCAAACATATTGAAAATATTATGCTTGAAAAGAATTTAAAAATTGTCGGTAACTTTTAAAAATATCGTCATGAATAAACAGCATAGTTTTATATATATAATAAAACCATAATGGATTCCTATCACTAATTCGATTAATTACTATTATTATCTAACAAATAATATGGATAGAAGAAAGAAATTGATATAATTCATATGGATTTTTGTTAAATGTTTGACACAGTTTGTCATTCTATCTCATTATGAAAACCAAATGTTCTTGATATCTAAGGATTCTTATTCTTTTGAATATCAAATACTGAAAAATATTAAATCATCAGGGATTGCTGAGAAATTTCATTCATCCAGGTACGACAAACATAGTAATAAGATATCTCCTTCAGGATACTAAAGATATTAACGAAACTAATTGTTAATAAATGTAATATTTGTTACATGTACATACAAATATTCATGCAATAAGTTACATAACACGTTATGCCAAACATGTTATTAAACAGAAGTGTACAGCTGCTGAAAGAATAAATTACAAGCTAGAATCACGAACATGAGAGGCTAACGTGATAGTATTTTCTAAAAAAATATAGTTATTCCTAGTAGAAATATTGAAGACGAGAACGAATTTTATGTGTTATCATCGTGCTTCTAAGAATAGAATTGCATACAAGCAAGCCTGATGCTTTATCAGAGAATTGCAGGAGAGTAAAACTTCGTAAACAAAGCTGTTACGAAATCGGAATACCATTAGAATGACAATTTGCAGATAAATTCAGCGTATAGTCAGGAAACTGTCAGGAAGATTGAAATATACATAAACAATTGGAATATACGCAGAAAATCTGATGAAAAAGAAGAAGTTGTTTCGAGGTTCGAAAACGTAACGTCGATTCTACTATAAGCACTAAAAGCGAACTACTAAAACCAAAAAAAGCGGACGAGCCCGTTTTAACAGAAGTGTACTTTGGGAGACTAAAGTTGTTGTAGGAGTTTAGTCTAAAAATAAGAAGTTTTAAGAAAGATTTAAGAAATCTTGTCGTCTTAGTAAACCTAATACGAGACTAAAAAACTACAAGAAATCTTGTAACTTTGAAAAGTGAAAAAATTCGAGTGGTAAAATTATGTATGAGAAAATGATGCGATATATAAATATGAATCAGGATGAATGATATGCGCGTGTGTGAATAACGGAACACCGAGGAAGGCATGCGAATGTATATAAAAAAAAATTAATTAAATCTTATACATATATATTGTATGATATTTTATCTCTACCTTTATATTTTCAAGTAATTTATTTTCGTAAACTATAATTATTATCATTGTAATATTTTAATATTATAACCTTATTCTAATATTTTAGTATTCTAATATTGTTCTAAATATTCTGATGTAGTATTCTAATATTGTTAATATAATTTTCAAACTCAATAAGTTTCCTTACTATAAATATCATGTCATTTTGAGAACTTCAATTTAACATGTATATTCTACATATTAAATGTTGCAAATGTAGATGTTCGAATATATTCATAAGTCAATACATATTTATATGATGATAATTATTATTGATTCGGGAGACACTATCAGTCATATACTACTTAACTCATGGACACGATATCGCGATTCATTACTTTGATAGAATATTATTTCTTCTTGTGCTGATTTTACTGAATGTCTGTAATTGCTTGTATTGACTTGCGAGAAAATCATACTAAGTCATATACTAGCTTAGTAGCCATATAGGCATTGCAACATGATGTAATTATCTTTATTTGTTAACTCGCAGATTATCCTATTCCAACAATTATAAATTACTAATTAATTTTAATATATAAAGAATTATAAATGAATTATTCTAACATATAAAAAAATATGTACCTAAGTTTCTACGCAAATAAATGAATGAAATTTTCCCTATTTTAACTTCTCATTATTTTATGAATTATTTTATGAATTGATGGATCTCACTTTTGCGAAATTCAATAAGTTTTAGTTTGGCCTGAGTGGACGTCAATCATGCAAAGGTTCTATTCTCAATGGAAACTGATAACAATATTTTGTTATAAGTACGATAATTTTTTAAATATCTCTTTGTCCATTGTTCTTTCTTTTCCAAATTCGTGTCTTCTTTTTGGTAACAAGTGATTACTCAATTCTTTGCATAGTTAACAAAGTAGCAGTATACTTAAGAATAATGAAGAAACATAAGTTTGATGAATTCTCTTAAGCAAAATTGACATTGGATACAATAGAATTTCTCGGTATATTTATGTGGACGTACTGCGTGTGTAATAGAACCGAGGGATATAGAGTAGAACGTAACTCAGCATCAGAGCTGACCGGCGAAGCCGAAGCTGAAGCCATAGCCAAAGCCAGAGCCAGCTTCGCTTGCCGTTCCTGTATTTCAGTAATCCCAGGCAACACGAACTCACCGAATACCCCTATAGATATCCCATACGGAGCTGCGCCATAGCCGTTCCACTTGCTAGTTACTTTGAGGTTGAACAACCCGACCTCCTCCCTCTTCAGCTTCACAGCGTTCTCCTGTCCGCTCGGATGCGATAGCATCTTAATCGTGCTAATTCGCGCCCACCCATCACCGGCTGACATTCGCTGTACCGTGAGCTGTAGTCGGTAAACGAAGCTTATGCTCCCGGCATGCTGTCACATTTAATAAAGAGACTTAATAAGGAACCTATTGACTGTCTTGCTTTTCAATTAACCGAATTAATGTCCTATGGAAGATCAAGAATATGTTATAGTATTTCCATAACTCCAGTTACTATCGGTTCCATATCTATACATATTTGCATTTGAGCAAGTTTAAGAATATATAACCTGTTGCTACAGCAATAATAACCAAACATGTGGAGAATCTGCGCATTCGTGCAAGATTTTTCATTCGTTATTAAATCTATTATTTATCTAGGTAATAGTCATCATTAATTAAATACTCGAGTAGTTAAAATAAATATCTGTGATGTACATTAATTTTATGTTTAATTGAAATCAATCATTTCATTAAGTACAATCATTTGTGAAAACATTATAGATTTTATAATTGGACTGTATCGTTCCTGTTTATATCATTATTATTAATTGGACGATTCATTGTAATTGAATGTAATCTAAAAAAAGTAAAGAGATAATATCTCAGATTTTATTATTAGAATGCAGATTTTTACATAATTATATAAATATATTTATAAAAAATTTATATACGTACATACAGTTACGGAATTGTGTTCATATACTCGATGAAATATTGTCAACATTTTAAATTGTTAACTTTCTGAAAAAAGATTGTGCAACGATTCTCTTGGTTTCACTTCGAAGCTTGAAATTTCTATTTTAATAATTTTAAGTTCGTTTCTCTAAAAAATAATGTTTTTACATCATTTATGTTGTGCATAATATACATAAATTGTTATTATTGAAATTTATTATACAACTTTTACAATTTTATACGATTATGATATGATTATGATTACGATCAATAATCAAAATTTAAAATTTGGAGTTTGATTTCAATATTCCATTTTTAGATATGACCATTTTTACTAGTAAGGAAATAGTACCTGTATTTAAATAGTACATATATTTTATTCGTAATAAGAGCAGTTATGCATTAGTTGTCCAACTTAGATATATAAAATTTATTTATTTTGCAAACATTTACTTTCTGTCTTTTCAAATTATAGTAATTAAAAGTATAATAATTATATAATTTCTCAACACATTTGAATAATCTTATTCAATCTTTTAATAATTAATATGGATATATCGGATGTATTAATTCTATATTAATATTAATTTTATATATATATAATTTTAATATATAATATATATAAAATTCTATGAAAGAAATATGTGTATTTCATAATTTTCGTATAGTGAATTCGTTTCTGGAGATAAAATTTTCCTAATCCGTGGATTAGGAAAATTTTATTGAATTTTATTTCAGAAATGATTGATTTGTAAATAAATTCTATTTACTTTTTTGTATAACAACATAATAATAAGAGAAGAAAAGAGACAAACAACAGATAGAGAGAAAATGAAAAAAAGAAACGGGGTGTTCGAAACCTGCTAAAATAAATTAACAGAATTTTCTTAGCAATATAGTAGGCGAAGGCAGGTTTAAAGAGTATATTCCTGCGTAAGAAATAAGTAGTGAGAAACTGTTTCCTGAAATAAAATTACTTCCTACTACATTTTACTTTATTAGCAACTTATTAATAGGTAATAAATAATCGTTGTCTTTAAATTATAAATTATATAAAATTATATTTCTTCAAATTATATATTCCTTTTACTTTTTTATAACAATCAGCAAAAAGTAAATAGCTACTGTCATGTAATTATAAATGAAAGACAAACTGCTATTGAAACATTTTCCCACTTATTTTTAAATTCATTACTAACTTCAATAATAATATTTACAATAAAATCCACAAATTTCTAATTCTCAGAAATAACCTCTTTATCTAACGATTAACTTTAATAAATATACATATACATTATACATATATATGTACATATGTAGTCTTGTTAGATTATAAATGTTCTCGTGAAGTCATATCGCTATCATTTGTAGATAATGATCATATCATTTGTATCACATGGTGATATTTATGAGTTTACATACTATTTATATTATTTTACAATTTAAATGTATATTTAATTGAATACCATAAATAAGTATATTTAATTAAGTAATTTACAGAAAGATCATTCTCTCACCGATTATTTTTGAATACAACATAGAAATCGATATTTGAAACAACTTTTCCCTTTTACAAAAAATCTTTTAGTTCTCGAAATATTTATAAAAACCGATTTTTTAATCTTGCCTATATGCACATATCTCCATGATTTTTGAATATTTATAGAAATAAATATTCAGAACAGCTTTTTCTGTTTTATAAAAATGTTAAATTTTTTAAATTTCTGATATATATGTAAAAAAACTGCCAGTTTTAGATTTTGTTTATATGTAGCACGTTCGCCATTTGCTGTCATCCTTCCCTTTGTATCATAAGTATTTTACGAATTTAAATAAATGACTTCTAAGAAAACCTAAATTAATAAGTTTACTATGTACCAAAATAAAATACGCAAAGATTAGCAACATCTTTTATTGACCTTTTTTGAAAAATAACTATTTTATGCAAAAAATGCCGACCGAATTGAAAATTCTAACCTAAACCCGAATCCAATATATTAGTGATATTCATTCATTGGTAATTGAATTATAACAAACATTGGTAACGAATTATAATAAATATTTTCTATAATTTCACTGTTGTATAGATAGCTTTACCTAAATTTGTCCAGTTTTCGTTTATATAAACTGTAAATAAAAGATAAGAGTTTAGGTTATGTGATTATGTACAGGGTGGAAGGAAAAGTTTATCCGGCTATCATAGATTTTCTATCATTCAATCTTCAATTTATACATATAAAGAACCTCGGTTACAAAATTGACCTTGAATTCAATTTTTTGTTTGTTTGTTTGCATTGTATCTATTTACCACGAAGATGAAACTTTTCCAAGGAATAGGTCGCAAATGTCGCGAACCTGACAATTCTCTTGAAAAATGGCAAAACAGTTTTTTAATTATTTATACTGTGTATTCAACGCATATCTGTTGAGAATTATCATGTAAGTAATTTTATCGTTCTGGACGCGTGATGAACCGCCCGAATTCCCCATGTCAGTACGTTATTTGATTATTTACTGATAATGCCATATCCTATCATTCCATCTATTATGAAAGCCACAAGCTTCTATCATAGAAGCAACTTTCATCAGCTGAAATATTACATTTCAAACGTAAACGAAACAGGCAAAAATATTTAAAATTTGATATAGTTGACACAAAGCGGACCATAATTAAATGACAAAACTATCTCAAAATATAGACATTACGCGTCTGCACCATAAAATCGCTGTTAGTAGGCACGTGTCCACAGTGATTAAAATGATAAATAACTAGAACATTTTTTTGTCATTTTTTCCTCGGAAATGTTTCATTTTCGTAGATGACAGTACAATACAATGTAATCAAAAAGAATTTTGACCTTGAAATTCAAAATCAATTTTGCGGCAGGTTTTCTACATGTATTTCCATCAAATCGAAGATATAAAATTCATCTATGATAGCCTTTTAACTTTTCCATTCTACAATATAATAATTATATTCAACTGACCAATCATCAGGTTAACATATTATGTACGCTGCCGCGCACGCACAATTATGAGTACAATTCACTGTAGGAGCAAATATCTCGAAAATCAAAAGAGTTTGACTTATTGGAAGAAAAAGTTGTTTTAAACGTCGATTTCTATAAAATATTCAAAAATCGTTGAAATCGATGAGGTCTGTCTGCAAGGTGATCAAAGATTTTAATTAAATAATAACACTTAACGGCAGAAAATTTTCCTTGCTGCAAACAACTATTTTTGATAGATTTTCACGTGCTGATTATGAATTTGAAGTTTGTTCTTCTTAATTGCACTCGACTTTTGAAAAATTTAATTAGGATAATAAGAAAATTATAAGGAAGAAATGATTAAAAAGAATAACAAATATTCAAATTCGAACTTGTGTTTAAAATATAAGATTTTTATTTTCAGAAAATAATTCTATAGATTCTCCCAATATGCATGACACATAAACTTTTAAGTACGTGGTGTATGTGCCGTGTGAAACATCGACTTAATATTCTTTTTTTTTTTTGCGTTTCGTGGAGGAAATCTTCAAAACACGCCTGGTTCCTTTAAAGGGAGAAGACCAGGGAGTGTCGGATTTCCATCAATTAAAACCTCCACGGTGACCTATTGTGCACTAAGGAAGCTGTGAGCTTAGACTGAACTCCGACACTCTCTCATACATTACTTCGATAAGGTTCTTCCCTCGGAGAAAGCAGATGGAGGTCCCCTGGTCACTGCTCTTGGTTTTTTTGTTTTTTCTCTTAACGGTACGGGGGGCCACACTCAGAGCCCGTTTTTGCTGGGCCTGTGGCTCGGGGAACGGGCTCATCCCGTGTCTCTGGCGGCCCTGTGGAAATTCGCGCTTCTTTGAAAGAAACTGATGGGATTGTACCTATCCGCTACATGTTCTTCGCTTCTACGGGCAGGATGATCTCCTTCGGCGTTTGGCAATTACAGCCCTAGATGTCTCTAGGTTGCTGCGCTGTCTTCAGCTGGGGACACTAGAGCTCCTGATGCGATGTCTAGACATAATTCTTCTGATCCGTTTTCTCTATCTAGCCTGATTGTTCTTCTTTTGGCTTCTCTCCACCACTTCTTTCTTCGTCATTACCTTCTCATGAAAGATACTGACCGCTCTTCGCTGATTCTCGTCGGCCAGCAGCGCGCCAACTACTGCCACGGGCGAGAGATCTTCCCCAATCGCAGCAGTAAGAGCGCCCCGTTGCTCCTCGAAGGCAGGGCACTTTTCTAGCGTGTGCTGGACCGAGTCCAGTTCAGCCCCATATTCCAAACATTCTGTTGAGCCTTCGGCACCAATTCGCATCCATGCCCGGTAAGCACCTGTGTGACTCTAAAGATGAGTCTGCGCATTCCTCGTTCCAGCCATAGATCCCAGTTGAACAGCATTGCTGTGACTGCTCACTGGCGACTGGCGCCATTCTTCTACACTTCGGTCTTTCACTTCTCCCACACCTGCGACTCGGTCACAGTCAAACCTCTTCTCTGGAAGCTCCGCATCTATCTCTGCAATCAAGTCGAATGAAATCATCTCCACCAGTGTCAACACTGTCTCATGCGAGCCTCATACGAGATTGTGCGATATGCCCGCTCTAACGACCATCCGTTGCTGAATCCGACGTGGTTGAATTTTGGCTTTCCGTGAGTTCTAAGGACCCAGATTGGCACTCCATAGAAAATCACCATATTGACGTAGAGACATCGGACTCTTTTCTTCCATCTCCGATGTTGGACAGAAGGCGGTCTAGCAGGGCGGTCACACTTTCCACTTTGGGAAAAGTGCTCCTCAAAATTCCATCGGTCGTCCAGAGTCAGGCCAAGGTATTTCCTTCCACGAGGATGCCTTCTCCATCGATTGTCAGCCATGTCTGAGGCGGCCATCGCGATCGCGGAAGGCCATAGAACCAAGCGGTCTCAGTTCCAGGATTCCAGGAGAGGGAACATGTATTTAAGCTAATCTAACCTAATCTAGCGGTTAGGTTAACCTGATTGGTAGCAAAACGAGTTTGTAACGGCGGCTCAAACGTACACTGTGTGTTCGTATTGTGTTTCCGTTGCTTTCTTTTCAGTTTCCAAGTAGTGAACATGAAATCCCGTGGATGTTCCTCGTGTTCTTTAAGCGATGTTGCTTCTATCAACGTGACATCTAGCTCGGAAGACCAAAAAACGTATATATGTACGTGCCATGCAAAACATGGATGATTTCTACCAAGATTGTAACTTTCACTCATCTCCGCAGATATTCGTGTTTCTTCCATCAAATTAACCTTAAACATTGATTCAAAGGTAGATTACAATGGCTCAAAAATAGTAACTAATCTATGTTTATATAATATTATATTTTATATAATCTATTATATGTGGATCGACATAATGTTGCGGCTTCGAAGACTTTAAATGCAGTACTATCGATTACTGCAATTGTACGAGTTATTCGCGCGCAATGCGCTGAATCCAATTCGAAAGACTAATGTTCACGCACAGACTGTATATTCACTTGATACAGTTAATCCGATTCGAAAGATCGACGCTGACTATCAAGAAATCCTTCCATCTATTTGAACGCAATGTTACTCGAGGAATGCTTGGAAGGTGGTCGGTATCGATCGGAGGTTAAATGATTTCTTGCCAGTAAATGATTGTTATTTATCCTCCAATGTGAAACAAATTCTTTATTATGTGATGTATATCTTCGTAATTAAACGATTTGTCTCCACTCCTGAGCTGATGGAAAATTGGTGTCTGCCTCATTTCCCTTTCCATTGACTTTGGAGGTTTTTAGGTCTCAAGGCGAGGGCAAATATCAACTCCGTTTTATTTAAATATTTTCGGCAGGATGTCATCTGGACTGTCATATTGTACGTTATTGAGATACACGGAGACATAACTTTTGGGTAACTTGTTCCTCGAATTCTAATAAGCCAGCCAGATTTTAGTCCTTTTGCTGGGTTAGGCCAAAAATAGCGTAAGACTTCGTGACATAAATCAGAGTACCACTCGAAGTTCTCTCACACGAGTTATGAAGTTATAAAGTTACTCTTACTAGTTTGGTGATTAATGCGATTTTAGATATGCTTGATTCGATGCATTTCTTATGAATATATTTTATTTGAGAGATAAAGCAATTCTTACACTTCAGGATTATAGCATTTCGTCTATTAAAGCGATTGGAAAGATTCAGTCAACTTTTTAACATTTACAGTAATTGGAAGGCTGAAGTGGTTTCTTCAATGAATAAAACAATCGTAACTTGTTGAATTCGATCGAGAGTTATGCGTCAATAATCCAAAAATATGTACATAGTGATTGATTTTCATTGAACACAGGAAAATTCTATCTGCATGCTTGCTAGATGTCATTTATAATCTTTTTTTTGCACTACAATGAACACATTATAGAAAAAAAAGGTCGAGCGATACCTGGGCAAGCATGAAACTTTGAATACAATTAGATAGCTTCTAATCAACTAGATGGTTACATGAAACTAATTACTCTTTGGAAAGATCAGGCTACTTTCTAAACTTTCAGTTATTGATATAATGAACATAGAAAATAATATTGTTAAAAATGCTGAAAATGGTGGAAATAACTCATATATGAATAGGTTACCATTTTCGTTTAAAAAATACTCTCTTATAAATATCGCTGCAGTAAAACTATGTAGGAAAACCTCACATCTTATTGTTTCTTCGGACGAAATAAATATTTCATAAATTGACTCGAGTATTTCTGTTTTACTGATTGCCAATATCTATATTGGTACATATTGAGTATTGTATGTATATTATACAGGGTGTTTCGTAACTTGTGGGACCCACTTCGGGAGCTGACTGTACGCCTAAAAATAATGAAAAAATGTCATATAAATATATGTCCTATCTGTCTTCGTTTACGAGATATAATGAATTTTCTGGTTTAATTACTTTTACAAAAGATGCTCAAAATGACCACCTTGCATTTGAAGACAAGCCTGCACGCGTCTTGTCATTGATCTGGTTACTCTCTCTATTATTCCTGATGTTTCTCGAATTTGTCGGAAGCCTTGCTCTATTCTATTTCGTAGTATTTCAGCATTTTCAATCGATGTTGCGTATACAATAGATTTTAAATATCCCCACAAATGAAAATCTAATGGATTCAAATTCGGAGAAGTCAACACTTTGCAAATAAATGGATTGGTCGTGGAGGTCCTATTACATGGCCTGCTCGTTCTCCAGATATACAGAGTGTGGCACGTAACTGTCGCCACGATTTTTCAGGCACTTCTGATTGTGTGACAAAAAATGTTTTGAACAAAAATTAATCAGTTTCTAGTTGGCTACAAAGTACAATATAAAAACTCTTTTTCAAAAACTCATTCCAAAAACTTTTTTTTTCGATAAAAAATCAAGGTCACATTGATTTTTTTAAATGGCACCGTGACTTCGCAGGATTGTTGCTTCTGAAAAAACGAATTCAACGACCTACTATACTATGACCTTCAGATGTCTCTGACTTCAGAAATTTAGGTTTAATCAATAGAAATTATTCATTGTAAATTTTTCATGAAAATGTTCTCTGAATCAGTGAGGATCAACTCTGAACCAGAAGTGGTATCTGTGGCGGTTAATTACACTTTTATAACCGACTTTCGTCGATTTAACGGTCTGACACTACAATATAAGTTATGTTAATATTTTTTCATGATATTAATATCAACATGACTTTCACCCTACCAAGTTACAATCGTTCATTCTAAGACAATTCAGTTAGTATAAAACTAAGCATGTATTCTAATAATGAAAAGGTAGATATGCTGCTTATGCTCAGTAAATGTGATAGAAATGCACCTAGAGCAAATATATACGCTATAAAATATCCAGAGGGCCACTCCTGTCCAAAAATGTTTTATAATATTGAAAAGTGTGTAAGAGTACATGATTGAAACAAAATAAGTTTCGATACTAAACGTTTCTGTTGATTAAATTTCTGAAGTTAAAGAAGTCCTGCGAAGTCAAAAATACGCAGTCCCATTTAAAAAAATCAATATGACCTTGATTTTTTATCGAAAAAACAGTTTTTTGAATTTTTTATACTTTGTAATCAATCAGAAACTGATTAGTTTTTGTTCAAAACATTTTTTGTCACACAATCAGAAGTGCCTGAAAAATCGTGGCGACAGTTACGTGCCACACCCTGTATATTTTTATATCAGTGCATATTGAAAGAATCGACTTTAATTTCCAAAAATTACAGTATATTTTATCATATTTCATAATATGATATTATACACTATATGATAATATAATATTTAATAATCAGAAAAGTACGTACTCTATGTGGAACCTCTAAGTACCGGCATCTCAAAAGAAATATAATTAACTACTTGCAACCAATTGCGCCTATGATATTAATAAATTAACTATTTCGTTTGTTTGTTTTCGTAAATTCAATGTTACATAAACTGTTGAGAGGTATAAGAGCAAAGTGAAAAATTATAGGTTTAAGAACTGTGGAACTATGACTCATTGTTAAAATTATACGTACAGTTTTTAAATTGTTTTCACGTCACTGATTCTCCTCACTAAACATACGTATCATGTACGTATTAGTATTTCAGAAATAACGGTCAAGATTCAAACACCAGATTGCTTAATTGTTACTATACCACGTAAATTAATTAATAAAGATACTATCTAACTCATTTCTTGAATTTTCAATGACCAATGCATGTGAATATATGCACAGATAACAAATAAATTGCTCATTAACTTTTCTTTAGACAGTTTTCGATTATCGCTGAAGAATACTTTCTAGTATCTTTTTATATACCTAACAAACATATTGAAAAATTTTTCACGAAAAACATCTCCAAGATTACAATTCTAACATAAGTGCAATCATTCGGAAACTTGACTTCAATCACGTGTTTTAATTTTAAAGAAAGATCTTAAAGATCTTGGAATCTTTTTTAATTAATCATGATGACACAAAATATTGCAAATTATTGAAAATAAAGTATAAAATAAAAATTTGTATTAATTTACTAATCATCGTTTCAAACAATAATATTACAGCCTTCAATTCTATCATTAATAATAATAGCAACAATAGTACCACAGATAAAATCATCGTTACAATTACCCTTATAGTAAGCTTTTTGAAACCTACTAATAACGAATTTATACGAATTTATACGAATAAATACGAATATTTGAATTATTCTCGCATCGAAAGACTTTTTTAAATATCTTGTGGAAACTTCATAAACAATTTTCTTAATAAAGAATTAGTATTCTTTGATATTAAGAATATTTGACAAACGCAACAATAACTTCGTGTTAAGGTATGACCAATTTTAAAATATGTTTAAAATATGTCAAAATTGAAAATATAACCATTTTCACAAAAGAATGCATTCCTAACATAAAAGCGGTGATTCAAATGATCAAAGATATCGTACTCCTTATTAAAAAATAAAAGCATTAAAAATAGATTTACCACAGATTAAAAAAAAATTATCAGGTATTCCGTTCTGTGAAAAAAGTTCACAAAATTGATTCAAACAACGATACTTTTTGAACTCTTTCTTTTTATTACATTTAATTAAAAATCCTTGTATTCTTGATTTTATTAATTTAATATTTGTTTCATTCTTTGCTATCTCCATATCACTAAAAATTCTGTAATGGAATGTGAATAAATTCTATGTATTAAGGTTTTGTACATATTCCATTATCATAAAATTATTAGAAACCTGAAATATGTCTTCAAAAATCATTTCTAAAACGATTGATGCCATGAAAATGTAAGAATTTACCTCTTATTGTATAAATTGAGTCATTTGTTATATCAATGGAGGAGTTATTTACATTAGCGATTTTCTACATATTTAAAACCTTAATATTATCTTTAATTTGAATCAGTAGTAATAAATATTTACTTACCAATTTTATTCCACATACACAACACTTACGTACATTCCATATAGTTATCAAATAATATTTGATAATGAATTGTCCAAACTTATTTAATAGTGAATTATCCAAATTCTTGAAATTATCCAAATTTTTTATTATACAAATATATACAAGTTTTCTTTATCAGAAGCATGAAGTAACAAAAATGATACAACAGGAGAAATTATGAAAAAGCATGATCTAATTATTTGGTAAATAATAACAAACCAACTCATTATGGTATTGTTAACTATATCGATTTTCTTTTGTTCTATAAATATGCTAGCTTTATTAGAAACCTTATTTATTGGTAACCTTACTGATTAGGAAACATCTGATAAATTAGACAATAGCGACATCTTTACTATTTGTAATATTTATAGCATCAACTGTTATGAACTAGATCAAAATAAAAATTCCATATAGAAGTATAAATTGACAGATTGCAACGAATATAAATTTAAATTAGATAATCTAAATTAATAGGTTCTTTGATGAATTTTTTTAGTTTAGTAAATAATTGTGTATCTTACAATGCTTAAAACCAATCCAGTTTTGTCGTAATTACGAAAGAACAATATACTTTCAATAAATATATGTAAAAAAACCTCAAAAATTTTTATTTGAAAACTTTTTTCCAAAAAATACAGAGTCATTTTTGAGCAGATCAATAGAAAACAGTAAATTCCAATCTTGGATAATCGTTTTACAAATTCTTAACAAAAACTTCCTACTAAATATATATATAATAGAATAAAATGAAGAAATATTACTAATATAACTATATTTTGGACCGCACAATTCCCATGCATCTAACAAAGAAGAATTGCAAACATTCTTGTATACTTTTATAGAAATTCAATCTTTTAAAAGAAATTGATTCTGTAATACTTTTAGAAATCTATTTTGACAAAAATACTCTAGATATCTTTTACAATAGAAACTTGATTATCAGATCACCCATTATTTGAATTCTCTACTATCTACTACTTTTCAGAATGTTCTACTATTTGAACAATACATTTCGTACTTTTTGTGTACGTAGCATACAATATTTACTTCCTTCTATGAAAGTTACTGAATCATCATTCTATTTTACAGTCATTGAAGTCATCATTCTATTTTACAGTCATTGAAGTCATCATTCTATTTTACTGTCATTAACGTGAGACGGAGTGTTATTAATTAAAACAAAATGTGAAATTATTAAGAAATTAAAGAATGCAATAAACAAGGTTCGGAAATAGACCATAGGAAATCAACAATATGATATAAAAAAATAAGAACAATGAACTGACAATTATATATATATATATATATATATATATATATATATATATTTACAATGATGACGACGACGACGATAACAAAGATAACAAAGATATGTCTTTTCAATCTGAGGTAGTTTTTTTGAGGTAGTTCTTTCAATCTGAGGAAAAAAAATTTAAAACACGAAAGTCATACAACTTCAAGCTATTATAGTATATTTAAAAAGCTTATGTAACTTATCTAAAAAATAATGTGATCCCCAATATTTTATGTCTAAAATATATAAAATTTAGTATAGAAACAGCTATTATTCTATTATCCGAACACATCAATTTCTCAATTAGTTTCAACAATCGAAGTTCTGCTGTATTACATATTATAAGAAAGAATGTAATAATGGATTAAATATCCTCAAGGATTATCCCCGAGGATAATATCCTCAAGTATTAGTTGTCAATAATTAATTGTAAGAAGCTGACCGAGATATATGTATCAATACCTATATGTATCAAAACCAGAAGATTGAAAATTATCTGCGAATATGTTACTTATTTTACTGCTAACATAAGTATTTTTAATGCAGTCCTTTTAATACTATTCATAATTCTGCTCTCCGTTTCGGGTTAGTTGTAAAGTACAGACGTCCGATACAGTATCTCTCACGTGTACCTATTTACATAAAGATAGTATTTATATAAGTGTAAGTATTAGTGCCAACAGTGCTGATTCCGTATCCTGTATAACACACGAATCGAAGCACAGCTATGGAGAGACTCACAGATTAATCAACACTGATTTTCCGACACTTCTGAATACAAAGATTCCTCGGGTTCAAATCTAATGGAATACAGTCAAAACAAATCCGCAAAATCTTACTCCCATGCTGCGAAATTCGATTCTCCATCTACCAAACATCAAATCATTATCATTTACGCAGTTGATGATATAAGTGTCCAAGATTATACTTTCGCAAATTAAAATTAATTTGCCTAAAAACTATAAAATACATCTCTAGAATTTCAAATAACTGAATATGTGCATATCTGGATGAAAAAGAAACAGTCATACACTTTACTTCCTTGTATAAATCAATTGCCATCAACAATATGTGTGTAAATATAATACTAATGCTAACCTTGGTTCAAAAAATAATGCTCTCCAACATCTGTCCAGCCATACCAAATTCCGAATTTGGAAACATCTTCAAAAAGAAAAGCGTTAAACTATACCCTAAAATATTTACACTCAAAGCAAGAATAACCGATTTAGAATACGTCAACATATTAAATTTTAGAAGGTTGGTATACCAAAAATACTAAAAATACCAAAAAAATATCTCCTTTCTTTTTATATTAACATATGAGGATATGACCTATCGAATTTTTACCTCCGCTAACGGCACTGCTGTCTCTGTAATCAAGAAGGTCATTTAGTTTGTTCGCAAGATCAATAACCAAACATACTAATTGAATCGACAAATTCAAATAAAATTTCAACACTTCTTTCATCAAAGCAATCCGAATTGCCGACAAAAGAAGAAAGATTCTAAGACAAAAATAGACAAGCTTAAGTCAACAGATATATTATCTATAGAGTAACCATTAAACTCTGTCAGTGTCAAAAGACTGTCCCAAACATCAGCTGGCGACAAATCCGAGTACGTAAGTTTAAATGACACCAGATTTTTGCCTCCATCTAAAAAAATGGCACCAACCAAACATAAGCTAACACGCTCTCAGCCACCAGCATTCGAACACGCTAAATTTGAGAAAATGCTAGCACCAATCAAAAAATTATTGACAATACGAATGCTAAACACATTTTAAATTACTTTTAGCTTAAGAGCTTCCTTGAAAAGTCCTCCGGATCTACCTATCGAATAAAAAGCAAAGAACTACACTTTTAATATCCCGGTATCCTCATACAAATGCTTAGAGAAATCTATCGACACTTGAATGAAAGAAGTATAAAAAACAGAATTTATCAACTCTGTAAAAAACTTATTAAGCCTGTCGAGATATCAGAAAGTGATGTATCAATTAGCTGTTCATTTGAATCCGATATAGATTTTTCATAATTAGCCTTAATGAACATTTTATAACAATATTTCTAACTAAAATTCAAATATAATCAAATAAAAACGATAATCCAGTGGAACATAAATGGCTTCTACACCCACTAACAATTCTAAATTCCAGTAAAACAATTCACACCTGACATAGTTTACCTCCAAAAAATTAACTTTAAAAAATCACTTGTCATTTTTAAAACACTACAACTAGGTAAATAAAAACCACGCTGGCGGAGGAGTGGTCTTTGCAATATCGAATAAATACGATTGCAATATCCATCGAAATTCTGTTCAATTTTAACTTAAAAACTGTTGCAACAACTATTTCTCCTCCAAAGAAATTCATATCTGCAATTCTTATTTATATACACCTTCCTACACACCTTCTTTCTTGATTTACAAGACCTTGATAACTTGTTAATACAAATCCTAGTCCATCTATTAATCCTGTCCGAAGATTTTAATACCATCCACCATTTTTTTTAGGGATCGACTACGACCCGACCGATAACAGAAACAAAATAATCGAAAAACTACTTAGTCGTTAAGATTTAATTTTCTAAAATACTGATATCTCTAATCAGCATCGGAAACGGAGAAATGGATACAATCGATCTAAGTTTTTCTAGTCTACAATTAGCTCAGAACATCTAGAATGAGAAATTCTAAAGGACTTATACGACAGTAATTTTGCTTTAAAAATTTTAAAGCAATATCACCCCAAATAACCCATCGATCAAAATGGAATATCAGACAATTTAACCAGTCTACCAAGAAAACATTACGTTACAATTTATAGAAAAAGAAACAGATCTTGAAATTGTTCCAGCCCAGGTTAACAAAACAATAAATGAATTCTAACAAATCATAATATCAACCGCGGACAAAGTGTTTGCACCTTCCACAGTAAATAATCAGGAAAACAACTATATCGTATATGGAAGAATGTAAAGTTGTTAGCAGAAAATATATACTTAACAGAGCAAAGAAATATTCTGCAACAGAAAATCTAACCAAATTCGAAATGAAACGAGTCAAATAAAGTAAAAAGAAATCATGGAGAAGCTATGTAACATCGATAAATTCACAAACACCAACATCTGAATACATTCCAATCCCCTAACAGCATTCAATTCCTTGAAACTGATGATGACAAATTCGAACACAAGCTTACGACATTTCCAACACCTTGGCAGAGAATTCAAGAAAAATTCTAACAATATAAATAACAGCCTATCATATCTTACAAACGAGTCTGCTAATGGATTCTACATCTTGTATATTCTCAGGCTAATAATATCTTAAATTCACTATTACAAATTCTTCCAAAGGCACCAATAACTTATCTGCTGAAGATCATCAACTATATATGAATTCATAAAATCTTTCCTGACAAACTGGCCGAAAGCAACAGTTCCGATAAACGATAGTTCCAATCCCTAAGCCAAACAAGAGAAAAAAAATGCAAATGCTACCGTCCGATTGCGTTAAACAACACTATGTGCAAATTACTAAAGAGAATTTTAAATCGAAGGTTAATTCTTTGTTGGTACCTTTAAATAATTAAATAAATTAAATTCAAACCAATATTTTTGGTTTTCAACACTATCATTCCATCATAGACGTCTTAACAAACATGAAATCCTGTATTTGTCACGCTTTCCTCAATATTTAGCTTTAAGGAAAATATTAAGAATATTGAAAAAGCTTTCGACATAATTTGGAAGTCTAAGATTACAAGATTTCTCCTTCAGTTAAAAGTGAATAGTAACATACTGTTCTTTATAATTAATTTCTTATCAAACAGATGCATCCAAGTCAGACCAAATGGAACTCTTTCATATCTCGTAAATTCAAAACGAAGTCTCGCAAGGATCAGTAGTGAGGGTCACCCTATTTTTAATTAAAATAAACAACGTCACTTCTAACCTCAAGCCACCAATTAAACTCCACTTATTTACGGATGATACTACTATCACATGCAGTAGGCAAAATATACATTCCATAAATGAACATATGCAAATATCAATACTCTCCAGGATTGATCAAATACGTCTGATCTATAATTCTTACCACACAAAACCGAAGGCATTCACAAGGAAAAGCGAACACCAACTTTTTCCTAAACTACTCTTGAGGAATACAGAAATAATATTCGTAGCTACCATCAAACTGTTAGACTTTATTTTTGACCAAAAGCTATCTCGGGTACCATATTTAAAATCCTTAAAAGATTCCTGCACAATAAAACTTAATATCATTGAAACACTTTCCAATAATAATTAGAATGCCGACTAAGAAATTCTCCTAGAAACATACAGAAATTTAATACGTTCCAAACTATAACTTTATCATTTATAACTCAACCAAAAGTCATATTTAAAAAATAATAAAATCATTACCAAACAATATATTGTTCGAGAATTGACAACAACCATCATTAAAATGTCTCTTATTATTGAATGCAGACTAACTAAAATTTCTCCCTGGACAATAAAAGCATTCCAAACCGACACCAGTCTCGCCGAACTCATCAAAGACAAAGACACGGAATAAATTCTGACACCAACTTAACCTCGCAAAACGACATTCTGAAAGTTTTGAAATTCCTCAAAGAAACAAACATCTACATATATATCTAAACTAGTAAATTCCACCGTCGTCGCTAATAACTTCGCAGTCGATGTAAAACATCATATAAAAAAAAATTCTGTTCTCCGAATTGCTATTAGTAAGAATCTTTAGCAACAGCCCGATCTGCTATTTCAACCATTTTTGTGTAATAGAGGTCCTTAAATTTAAATTCGTTAAATACCTTATTTAAATTTGTACTGTTTTACTGTAAAATAAAGATTTAGTTCGAATTTAATTTCAATATTAAATTAATATTTCTCGAAATTTTCTTCTTCGATAATCTACTCTATTTCGATAAATGTCGATGTTGAGTTCTACATCAAATTTAATAGAAAGTCTAGATCTTTTAAGATACCATTATACATTGAAATCGTTAATTAAATAAGATTCAGAAAGACACTGATAGCTCTGTTCGTGAAACAGATTGTGACATTATTGAAGGCGTTATTGAAAAATTTAGATTATCCTATAGTATCGATATCAAATCAGCTAAAATAACAGTATTATAGTAAGATTTTAAAATTATGGTATAAATTATGATATAAATAAAAGTTGCCGGTAAAAATTAAATTTTCATAGAATTAAATTTAGATAACATCATATTAGACGTATTAGAAATAAAGAAATTATTCTTATTTGGATTTTTTCACACGTGAATGTTTCTAGAAGTGAAGGAACAGGCCCGATGGTAAAGAAAATACATTATATGTTCCAAAAGTCTCCCAAAATTATAAAATGACTATAAAATTCTATAAAAAAATCCTATCTTTCGTATCTTTCAATCGTATTCTTCAATAATAGTGAATGAAAGGGCTCTGCAGCATCATGTGCGTTGGAAATAAATAAGGAACTTTTTCAACAAAAATCTAACTATTACGAAATTTGAACAAATAAGGTTGAGCAAATTAGGATTATAAAGCAGATACTCACAGTATATATATGATACACTGTGATATATAATTTCTATGTAACATCTTTGATTCATCAATATGTAGTATTTATAATTGACAAATTACCATAAGACATTTTTTTGAATTGTCATAAATATAAAGATTCTCGCTTACCAGATCAAAGACATTCTGAGTCAATCTGAAAGTGCCAATCTGAAAGAAAGAAATTTTTCTTCTTTTTGCTTAATAGATGCTTAACAAAATCTAATTAAATATATTCACCGTTAACACTCGCATGTGTATAATTGCTATTAAAAAAAAGAAAATTATACTCCAGTTAACATAGTAATTTATATTTAGGAATTTACGACTTTATAAACCAAATAAATTTATTAATGTGATTTTTAATAATTAATGTTTTCTAATCATAAATATTAATAATTAAATCAAATTAAAAATCTTGACAACGTCTAATTTTAGTATATTTCTATTCTATTCTATTTAATATTCTATAAAGTCTCTTCTATAAAGTCTCTTTCTACTTTCTTAATGCCGCAAATTATATGCTAAATAATTATATACTACTGTGCTACTAAATGTGCAAATTCTACAAGCTACGATCTTTATTTTGTACTTTAATTTTTCCATAATAACATTTGACGAAAGAAATAAAATGTGCAAATAATTGTATCAATTGAATTATTTGCATCAATTATTCACACGTTGTGGAATTGTATTCTTATAATTTCAAAGGAACTCTTTGAAGAATTTAAAATTGTTTACATTAGAGAAATTACATGTGGTTTAAATGCTGAAACATCCTAATAAAAATTATTTGAGAAATACTTAATAAAACGGTTAAAGAAACTTTAGGCTAAAAGAATCGAAGATATTGGCATCGACATCGATAGTCTTCAAACTTTCTACTCAATTAACTCAACCTTGTCCAGCTTTTAATATCCCGAAAAAGAAATCGGATCACTTTAGAAGAGATATTTCACTTGAACTGAGTTGCCTATCCCATTACAACTCACGATCAGGTCAATGTCTCGCGGGGCAGCATTTGCAATCAGCTACTTCTGGAAGTCCATTTCCAAGTCTGACCTCGAGCATCGAAGTAGTTAGAAGAAAAACGAGAAAAGAGAACGAACTTCCTTCGTCAGATAAATTATTTCGAGGAAAAGGTTATAGCATAGATAGGTCACTCTCCGGTAGAGGAAAACTGGTTCACTTGTTATGCGACAGACACAGCTATCATAGTATTCCTTGCATAATTATTACTGTACCGATTCTAAAAAGATTCTGTTCCTGACTAGAATATAATTACTGACATGGTTGGATTTTTGAACTATACATGTAATAATTAAATTAGATCAATTACTGCAGATAGTCCAAAATATTTATGGTTTTAAACAAAGTTCACGAATTTATAATCGGACAGTATTAGAATGATTTGGATTTATCTAAAATAATTATTCCAATATATTTTCTTTAGTCGAATATCTTTGGATAATAATTATTCATTATTCGTAATAACTTATTTATATTCTTTTTATACATTCGAATACCTTATTCGAATGAATTTTTCGAATAATGTAAATAATTATTATTTTTATTTTAAATTTTGTACGGATATATTTGATCTCGTATGCAACTGCGTACAAGCGTAACATTTAACATCTAAGGTTTATTGAAAAAGCCAATATGAAAATAATTGCACAATAAAATGTGCCAAATATGAAAAATTATTTTATATATTAAACATGTTCCTTATCATATAATATAATTAAATAAATATAATAATAATATTTTTATTCGAATAAATGTTTATCTGAATACATTATACAAATAAATACTTATTCGAATAAAGAACTATTTGATTGGATATTTAATCAATAGTAATAAATAAAACTCTATTCCTTATTTTTAGTCCTTATCCGCCATTCAAATAAAATTTTGCCTAACACTGTTTTATATTTATATTTCGTTCCATAATAACATGATCTTTCTCATAGCTATTTATTTAATTTGTTTTAATGTAATACTCAATGTTTCCCCCAAATTAAAAGTGAATTAAAGTTGAAAAATACCATGTAAGTACAATTAATCAATATTAAATTTGATAGAACAATAAATTATTTGTAAACTTATTATTCAGATTTGATCTTTAGTATTCAAACAAAATAGAATATGACAGAATTCTTTTTAATTAAAAATTTCAATAGAACTAATTTAATAGAACTGCATTAAAAAGTTTAATTAGGAAGATATAAAAATATTAAAAAGTATAATTCCTTTAAACGACTTATTTTCCAAGAATAGTTTTGCAGCAGTTTTAATTGCATTCACAGTTGAGCAGAGTGAAGTTGAATAGTTGGAACATACTGTGTACTTTCTTCAGAATTCACGGCAGTGGAAAAGCAAAGTAACAAGATTTCACTGCTACTAACTCGAATTATCACCGGTAATGCCCCCGTTGCAGCTTGACGAACTTTGAGGAGAGTCCTTCCGACAGAGGTAACTGAAAAGTTTCCGAGAAAGATTCAAAATCTGTTAAAGAATACCTGAACAACGTTCTCGACATTACCTAAGGATGTCAGCAACAGAAACGTCGTTCTCGACGGTGACAAGAATTAAGTTTCGTCTTCGTGTTGTGGCACGTGGCTTTCCACTACGACGAACAATGAGCAGAATAGTGAGAAAGCTTCTTCGTCTTTTATGTTAGATCTTCAATGTGGCCCAGAAAATAATTAGCATCGACTGCTTTAGTAAAGTTGTATATCTTCTTCAAAGCATCTTTACACGTAACTGCACTGTGGTTTCTCTTTGTTTTCCTCCTTGTTCTCCTGTACTGTTCATTATAAAGATAAATATAACTAAAATGATTTACATAAATAATAAAAAACGAAACATCAACGATTACACTATTTTGAATGCGAGAAAGAAAATAATAATTAACAGAACTGTAAACTGTAGTTTTATATGTTGTACTGTTACACTTGTATTGATATAGTTTCGTATTATTTCGTAAACTTTAATTTTGGAGGAATTATCAAAACTCTTTCGAAAAAAATAGTTCACGTTGTAAAGTCTTAATCCGATAAGAGCATAATCACTTATCAACAAACAACATATTTTATATTTTTATACAATTAAAAAATTTTAAAAATAATTATATAATAAAAAATAATTAAATAATTTTTATACAATTGTAAATATGAAAAAACTTGATATAAATTCTAATAGTTATTATAAAACATCTAATATTTTAATTTTTTAATAAAGACAAACATCGAACGCTAAAATTTTTAAAAGATATTAACCTCTTCCATAATAATCTCCATAAATCATAGATTAATCTAAATAATTCATAGTTTTTTTTCTATACTATACACAATGTTCCAGAATCATATTGCATATTGGATTAGGGGGATTTATTGTTAGAAATATTGGAAATTCTACCTGTTCATTGATTTATATTTATATCATATATATATTTATTTATTTATTTTATGTTTATTTATGTATATTTATTTATTTTGGATATATTTAGATATTTTATTACTTATTATAACAAAAGAACTTTTAGGAAAAGACCATTTGATGTGACAAAGAAGAAAATCTTATGAATGTCATTTTTTATGAGATTTCAGAGCTATCAGCTCCTTTTAGATAACTTTATTATTACGTTACAATTGATGTCAAAATGAATTCATCGGCGTAACACATGACGTAATGCACGGATAAAATATTTGAACTTGAAAATTTAAGTTCAATAAAAAAAAAGTTACAATTGTAATAACAATATGTGTATTATTAGCTAGAATAACAAATTAAATTTTTGTAAATAATTTTGATATTTTATTAAATTATGTTTCTCTTATATTTTAAATTGTATTCAAACGATATAATTCTTAATTATAATATATAATATATAATATATAATTCTATTATAACATATAATTCTTAACGATAACTTTTAATCACTGTAAAAATTTTTAACGAAGGAAAGAATCTTGCGCAACGATGTAAGATATTTTTAAAAGTATAAAATTTGAGAAACGGTTCATTTCCAGAACCGCATTTCAATTTCACGTTTACTTTTAATACTTATTGGCAGCATGTGAATTGCGACTATCGGCGATTAAAGTGGCTTTAAAACACTGGAAATAGTATAGGAAACTATACGTTACTTCGTATAAAATATTCTTGTAGCAGAGGTCCATTTCATTGAGGTCATCTGTCAGAATGACGAAGGCGTCTTGATAGAGGAAACGTGTTACGGAAGTATGCCGTGAATACAAAAACACACTACATGTACCTTTTCGCACATCGCGCATCAGTCAGCGAATGTATTCTCGAAAAACAAAAAGATGTTTTGCGAACCAAATATCATCAACGATCGTTCAAATGTCTGCGGGATTTGTCTAAATGGAGCAGAAAAGCATTATATGATTCTTTCATTCTTATGGTGTATCTCCGTTTAATACGTTTATTCTTGTTTTAAGTGTTTTGAAGAATTACTAATATCTTCCATTGATATATTTGTTTCGTCGTTTAATTTTAACAATAAATCGTATGAAAGTATTGTTAACGATTTTATATTTAATTTTACTTATCGAGGAAATTATTATGATTTTTATTTATGAGAAAGTGTTTTCTTACGCAGTAAAAATAGAATAGTATAACAAAAGTTTGAAAAATTATGTAGAATATCATTATGATTTGAGAAATTTTCATGAACAAATATGCTATAAAAGAAGATTGCGAGTAAAAGAAAGATATATTTATATATTTTTCTTAAATGCATATTTTAAGTCGTAAATCTATGCATTACAATACGTAAAAAACATGAATCTATGTCTTACACATCTCAATTTTCGCGGTATAGATAATTGAAAAAAATATTCAATATGTCTACCTACTGCCTTCCTTAGCACTGAATTCCGCACTCGCTCGAAACACCAAGTATTTCTGGAATATTAATGGATTCAATTTTATTTAATTTATATCCATGAATACTTTTTGTAAATATTAGATAAGCTTTAAGCATGTTTAAGCACAAGGTGGACACATCAAATATTTTCTTCAATCATCTATAACTCGAAAGCTAATATGTAATATATGAATATATATGATATTTTTATTATGTGGATTCATCACTCAAAGAATGGATATGCATTTATTTTATGAATTTTATGAATTCTATTGTGAACATTTTAATATTTATATCTAATGGTTATAAGAATGTCGGCAACCGTTTCCTGTTTACAACTTTAAAAATTATTTGGAGATAGGAGTTATCTGTTTAAAAACATTTATAAAAATATATAGAAATTTACTCTAAAGAATTTGTGAATGGAAAAATTAGTGTTTCTTTCAATAGATATGCTCGTAAACATAAACAACTAATACAGACATGGTGACCAAATTATCAAGTAGCTGAATAAATAATGAAGAAATAATGACATCTATAATACTTAACGATAATCTGATAAACATAATATAAATATAAATTTAAGTTTGATCTAATTCATAATATTATATTAAAACAGATTAATACGTTATTCTAAAGCTATAAATTACTTGATTTATTTAAAAGTAAATGAAACAATTTATAATTTATTTACAAGTAAATAAAACATTCTTAATACTATCAAAGGTATAATAGTTGGAATAAAGATCTACATATACATAAATCTTCGTATTAAATCTTTACTCATTGTTGAAGCAATAATTGTTATAAGACAATTATTGTTCGTATCTATTGTTTCATTTATATTATAATTCATACAGGAGGTAGCCGAACAATATGCAAAAGTGATTGACACAAGGTGATTTCTTCTGAAAAAATGAGAAAAAAATAAAATTTTTTCATTTTTGGCTTAGTTTTCAAGAAAATCGAGTTTGAATATCATGTACATTCCTATGTAATTCCGACAAAATTGGAGTTCATGGAGATATAGTACACATCGTATTTGTAAACATTGCTTTATGATACCGAATCAGCTTTGATTTAAATAACACAACGATGAGTTACTCGAACAGGGAATGTTACATTACCATATTTCGGCAATCAGGTGATCAAAGTTGTACATGTGATAACGAAGAAAGCATTTCAGTAATTTTGTAATTAAGAAATAAAGTTTTCTTTGATTAATTTTCCTTGTATTTTTTCTTCCATTCAGTAGCTTCTAAATGTCGATAGATATTGTTTGCAAGCACAAAATATACTATATACCGCTCAACAATTCATAATTTTACCGCAATGGCATATGAATGTAGCAAATTTTAAAACTCGAAAACTAAACGAGAACGAAAAAATTTTAGTCTATATTTTTTCTTATTTTTCATCAGAAATTTTACGGCATACTTTACGGCGTATCCCGTATACAGTAATAAACATAAAATGTAGATATAAATAAGTTTATATTGAATATTTTCTCTATATTAAATACTTATTCATTCTAGAACATACAATTATATTATATATTCATTTTTTTGTTAATTATAATTAAATTTTATAAAATTACGAATTTCTTTCTATTTTATTCTTTAAATTTATAGTCATTTTTATGAACCATGAACATATAGACTATATTTATTAAACTTACAAATGTTTCAAAAATATGGTTATAGACATTTTTGAAAAAATTTTTATTACATGTATTTTAAAGAAATACCAGTTAAGCTGTTATTCAGTTACGTATGGCTAATAATAAAATTGCGAATGAGAATAAGCAGATGCTCAACATCGATGTGACTCAAAATCGTGCAATTATCCGCGTATCCAGTAGTAGTATCCAGGATAGTAGTATCCATAGATAGTGAAAATTTAGAAATAGCAAACGACTCGTAGTTATGATATCTTTGAAAAGAATAGAGACATGCACTAGCCGTGAAATGGAGAAGACAAGGATGTTTTCATGTAAATCATTTCTCACGATTTTCGTTTGCGATGCATATCATCAAAATTCAAAATGTATATGTTACTTTCTACTATCCAAGAATATTTGGTGCTTTGGTATGCGAATGTAAGTACATAAATTCCTAGATTTCGAGAAATATGTTATCTCTTTAATTTTCAAAGTATAAGTGTGTCCTAAATTTAAATGTCAAAACATCAGAAACAGGGGATTGATAAACTAAGAAGAAAGGTCCTTTAGAAATTTGCTCGTTTTTGTTCTATTTTGAAGAAAATTGCGAATACAAACATGAAATTTAAATGATTAAAAGATCACTTGAAGTACACTGTATATATAATGAATTCCGGAAGGTCATCACTGACATTAATGCAAAGATGAAATTTGGGTATTTAAAACAGCGATTCTTAAACTGTAATCCGCAGATTCCTGCGGGTCCTTGAGCACATAGTCAAGAATCCGCAAATCAAACCAACTTTGGAGGCGAATTGACTTAAAAATAATATTTATGAGTCATTCCCAACACTATTCGAATTCTTGCAACCTCTGGGGATACAGTATCTCCTAACATTATTGATAATTTTGTTATACACCTGAAACACTTGAAAGAAACTTTATTTTCCTTTCCTGAAGTCAGAAAATGACTGGATAAGGAATTCATTTCATTGTCAAGAAATTCATGAACTAAACTTGATCTTTTTGGAACAGAAACAACTTGCAGAATTGTGATGCGATGGTTCACTGAAAATTGCTTTCCACCAGAATAGTGGAGTTAATACTTCCTGAGTTTTAATTGTGCGTGAGAAATACAAACGAACAAATACATATGTTGAACTGGCAGAAAAACCTATCAAACAATTACTCTTCTTTTTCACTTATTTGTGCGAAAAGACATTCTCTAGCCTTGTATACATAAAAAACAAGTATAGAAATCGATTGGATGCCAAATCAGATTTATGGATACAGGTTGATCATGTAAATATCAAATATTGAACCTAGATATTGTATATCTAGTGGCAAAAATCAGCATCATCCATCCCACAGTAAATAGTAATAAATTTATTTTACTTTCCATAAAAATGTTATAATTATGTTTTAACATTTTTAGTTATTAATAAAGCTGGTTTTGACGAACTTTGTAATGTAAACTAAACATGAGATTGTAACAATTTGCATAGTGAGAAATAAATAGATTGTATACGTGAAAATATTTTCTTAACTTCTATTACCTTTGCTTACCTTCTATTAAAGAAATAGAGGTCCGACAAAATGCACATCATATCAATGGGGTCTTTGAAATCACAAAGTTTAAGAATCGGGAGGTTAAAGAATCAAGAACTATCTAATCACCAAAAACTAAACACTCTGAAAATAAATCTATAATCTCGTAGATATGTTAATTGGTCAATTGTTTTTAGAAAAACTTGATTTTAAGTCGATCGCAAAGATCTTTCAATTTAAAAACTGATTCTTAAAGTAAAATGAAAGGAACATAGTAAAAGAAAGGTTGTATCGATCAATTAATCACTTTAAGAATCAGTCTTAATCAGAACAATCAAGTCGAGGATATCAGGTAAGCAGCTCAATTCTATATTCGATGGTTAAACAAAAAGTTTTTACTGTGAAAAAGAAGTTGTATAACTTGAAAATTTCAAAAAATTTGGAATTTGTAGAATGTATATTAATGCTGATAGTGAAACCAGTTCTTGTTCTGGCAAGCAAGGGATTCATAGAAGTAAAAGTACCATTCAAAATAATTATAAGTTTTCATATTATGTTAAATAATACAAAATTAATGATATGAATTTAATAATAACTTTTTCATGGGTAGAATTTTTATATTAATTGAGCAGTTATCTAATTTCTATGTTCATAGCAATTTTATGATTATTCATGAAATAAAATAACTTCATTAGTAAATTGACACTTATTATAGATCAAATAAAAAAATAACTTATATTAATGAGGGATGTATATGAATGATTGAATGATACTGAAATATCTGTATATTCATTTATTAAAAAAAGAAACCGACCTTATAACAATATTCGAATCAAAAAATTTCATCAATTTCATAACAACTATCGTTATTTCTTTGTTTCTTTGGAGAAGCTAGATGAGAATACTACGCACACAAAAATATATATGTATCGTTTACACCAGTAATATGAATATGACTTCGAAATCAAAGTTATGTTTACATTATACATTACATATATACAATTTCTGTACGAACATTTTTTTGATAGCTTCAGTTTCTACATATGTATATTTATATTTATTATACATATACTTTATCTATATAAATATATATATTTAATATATAATATATATTACAATATATATATCATATATTATATATAAATTATAATATTATATATAATAAATATACATACATACATATATATAGGATATTGTATAATATATATAATATCCTATTTAATAGATATATTTATACATGCATATATCAATTCATATTTAACTTACAAAAGGAGAATTTCGAAAATTGGAAAATTGAAAACAATTTAAAACTTTATACAAATGTCGTTTATACGATCCTAATAATAACTTTTTTCCTGTTCTTTTATACAAAATCTTTTATACAAAATTTCTTTAAATCATCCTCATCCTCGTTATTCTTAAAGATTCCAAAAAAATGTGTCAGGAGCAAGTTATTTAATTTCGAGTGACAAGTATTGCAGTTTGTCATTTTCCTTAACGAAATCATTTTTTTCGAATTTTCAAACTCATCACCATATTTTTAATCGCGGTGAAACATTTTTCTTTTCATATTATTGTAGTCGGAAAATATATGTATGTATATTACGTATAATATTTGTATAGTAATTTTTTCATATGAAAAAATTATAGTAATTTGAAAAAAAGTGATCAATTAATGATCTCACTTCTATTCTAAATATTGAAAAAATATCTTATATATATATATATATATTATGTATGAGATATACTCAATGAAATCTTTTTTTATATAGTTGCTGAATAGATCGTGACTCAAAATCTGCTAATGAACCAGTTTCATCAGATTCTGTGCCAGCCAATTACTTTTTGAATATATAAAAAATGAAGTACAGGTATAATAAGAATCCTCCTCTACCAAAAAACACAAAGAATTTTACATATATGTCCTACCATTCCTTCAATTATGATCGAAGGTCTAACGTTATCTTTTATGTATCGCATTCAAAAATACCTTAAAGTTAATGGAAATCATATTCAACATTTCTTGTAAAATACGTTTAGACAAAGAAAAATAAGAAAATCTTCATTTGATTATTTTTCGGTAAAATACCATAATTTTATGCCAGATGATTTGAAAGTCAACACATAATACATTTTTAAAATTATAAAACAATGGTTTTAGAAAATCGAAAAAAAAACGATTCTGTTGAAAAAAAAGATAAAATAATAATAAATATTTGTCCTACAAAACTAAATAACTATTTTTTTATATCGGGAAAGATAACGAATATATTGTGATGAACAAAATAAAAGGAATATTATATTGTTTTTTGGTGTATTGATTGCTATATTGTTTCTGGATGTTATCTTGAGTATGTATGAACTTGTATAGGATACTATGATGGTGAAAAATTTTCAGAAGATGTTGAAAAAAATTTCAGTACAATAATACAAAAAATAAAAATTTTGTTAGGACAGGAGGGTGTTTTTTCCTACAGGACTATTTTGCAGTAAAAAAAAAAGATTATTTTGTTATTAGCATAAACTGTAGGTATTTGTGTAAAATTTCAAATTTTTTTCAATTTTTTAGCTTGAAAACATCCTTTGTTATTGAGATTGATATTTATATAAATATAAGTTTATTCTAACTTATTATATTATTTCGATACAATTTTAAAATTTTTTGTAATAATATATAAAGATCTTTTGATAAAAATTTTAAAATTCCTTGGAACAGTATAAGTTTCTTTATAGAATGCGCGCGAATGGAATCGACAGACGAGAACGTTAAATGAAAAGGAAATTTTTTTCATTAGTTTCTTTTGCTGCATGTGTGTTTTTGTCACAAGAAATGTCTATTAGTGGCACCAGAAACAATAAAGCCATTTATTTTAGAATTCAATTTTCGATAACATTGAAAATAGAAGGAGAGAGAGTTATTTCTAAGGAAGATATTCACATAATATGATTTACATCTTCAATTAACATTTTATTTTCATAGTTAAAAAATAATTAAAATAAAATTTATTAATTCTATTATTAATTTTAAAATAATCGTTAAAACATTACGTACTTATATATAAATTAAATTTATGAAATTAAAATATTAATTTTCAATTGAGGATAATGGTTTTCAAGAAAATTATTTACATAATTATTATCACAATGTTACATATTATGTCGAAGTTTAGATTGAGCAAAATCTGCTAAAAACGTATACTGAATAATTAATTTTGAATTTTCAAAACTTTTCAAAGTCAAGATACAACTCCGAATATACATATGTAAGTTTTAACACACTTTTAACTACAAATGTATTCATACCTTATAATTGCGTACTTCATACATACATATGTATTAATCTTTTATTTAACTTAGATGCATATGTCTAATTAAATATAATAACAAGTAATGAGTGGTTTATAATTCAGCAAGAAAAATACTAAAAAAGATATATATTTTACTTTTATTGTATATTATATAATTACCAACTTTTTTCACTTAAGGAATACAGAAACTTCATTTCATGATTCATTTTATATATATATATATATATATATGTTAGATTATTATTATATATTTCTTTCTCCTACTTATTGTATTTGAAAATAAATACGAAATGACAATGGTTTTCGAAGTGTATGCCGTTAGGGCATTACCTTCTCCTTAATTACAGTATAGATTTCGTCTGCGGTTATAATTGCAAAATGCATATCAAAAGAGTCAATATCACTGTTTAAAATGAGAAAAATTCAATCTTTGCATAAAACAATATTTTATATGTTAATTACATTAATAATTTTAATGCATTTACAGAGAATTTGAAAAATATGAATACATAATAAATAAAACTACTAAATAGTTAAGATATATACGATATATAAGTAATGTAGGGTATTCTCAGAAAAGGTCCGGAACTTTCTGCAGTGCCCAAGAACGAAACAATTGTCGCCTGTGGAGTGCTACTTGGGATGTTCAGAGCAAAGATTAGGCCTGGAAATATTTGTTTTAGTCGCCCAGGCCCAGGTCTTAAAAATATTAAGGGCATGAGTGTGTGAAAATAACGGAGCTTCGTGAAGGCATATCAGAGAGAGAATCGTAGAGTAAATACATAGGTAGAGAGTCGTAAGTCGTCAGAGAGATTCTAGAGAAAGTAGCGAGACACCAGAGAAAAAAGACGTAGTGAAATTAATAGTGAGACATCAGAGAGAGAGAGAGAGAGAGAGAGAGAGAGAGAGAGAGAGAGAGAGTATAGCGAGTTGTGAGAGCAAGTTTTAATTTTAATCTTTCTGTTACTGCAGCATTAAGACTTTTATTTCTGTTTATCTCATTTCAATAAATTTTGCAACCTTATTTAACAACATAGAATAAAATATTCCTTTATTTTATTCCTACAGTAATTTCAAAATATAACATATGTCATAAAATTTAGTAAATGAAATAATTGTCTATTTAGATTTTACATATTAAATTATATTAAAAAGAGTTTACATTTAAAAACTGGTCTATTAATTACTCATACATTTCTTGTTAATATTAATAATTTCGTTTCAATTAAAATTGTAGACTTACTAAAGTATTAAATTGTTCTGTACTGAAAACTATTTGTATCTCGCATATATGCGAAATATATTTGTCTGAACATGAACATGTAGAACAAGTATCTACTATTTTGGATTTCTTACAAATTCAATGAACTTATAAATTTTTTAATTAATCTTATAAAATATTTTAATTAAACTTTTTATAACAGACTATTTCTTTGCTTTGTAGACAAGGTCATTTCAAAAAGAAGAATACTTTCGTATTTTATTAAAGTTGTATATGAATTTGCTATAAAAATATTAAATTAACTTTTAAACAAAATACTGCATGAAAATTTACATACATACATATATACTCTTATAGATGTATTTGATTATAGATGTTCCATTGTGTATGTTTTCATTAGCACCTTTCTTTATATTTGATTATAACACTTTTGTAAAACCAAATTCTGTTATTTATTCTATTATTTTATTATATAGAGTGTCCCGAATTTAAATATTAAAACTTTGGAAGCATGTAGAAGATTAATAAATTATTGTAAGAAAAAAAATTCTTTAGAAATTTGCTAGTTTTTGTTTCATTCTTCGCAATTTTTCTGTAAAATGAAGTAAAAATGTACAAATTCTTAAAAGATTCCTTAGTTTAATTTCAAATTTTTCTTAGTTTATCTATACGCTCTCAAAGTTTTAATATTTAAGTTCGGGACACTATATATAATGTTTATTTTTGTTTTATGATTTATTTATTATTTATTTATTATTTATTTATTATTTATTTATAATAGCCAATTATTATTCTTATATTGTTTATCTAAAGTTTCATACGAACTTAATACTTATGCATATTTGGCAGATTCGCAGTCAGGCGTTTTCATTTCTATTCTTTTCTATTCTTTTCTTCAGCTTTCTGTACAGAGTTTCTTTCCTGTGTCTGATGTTTTTTCCAAGGTCTTAAGTCTAATTACTAAGGACCTAAGTCTAATTAATCCTTCGCTTCACTTTGTTTCCGCCCTTTACTACTTTTATTTTTTTTCTTTCTCTTTCTTTTAAGAACAAATATTGAGAACTACAGATTTATCAGCCCAAGTATACATGCATACATACATATATATATATATATATAACGTACATAGCTTTGACTATATTACTATTACAATATTACACATTTCTCTAAAATTACAAAATAATTACTAACTTGATATTTCATAATTTTTCGGATTGAAATATATCAAATAATGAATATTTGTTACATACAAATATTCAGATTAATTTTTATTGACGAAACAGACGGAACATCGGAATTAAAGAAAAATTAAACTTCTGTATACGTATTCTTCCGTATTCTTTATATAGAAATTACACAGTACAAATTATGAACTTGATAAATAAATGTAACAGTCGAGATTAAATGTCTTTAATTAAATCATTACACCTAACAATTTAGTTATCGAAATAATTGAAAATATTGAAAATATAATGTTTCTTTTTAAACTATTTATATTTATAGAAATAAAGATAATTTTATATTTTATTAAAGTCAGAAGTTTTAATTTATTATTTCAAAATAAAATATTAAATTTTTATTTATAATATTTATAAAAAATAATAAATTAAAACTTTATTCAATTATTTTATTAACAATAAAATAAATTTTAAACAAATAAATTTTATTAAAATAAATTTTTTGCTTTAATTTAAATGGAAACATGAGAATATGAGCTAAGAATTTATATTTAATTTCGGCACAAAAATAAATCTTTATATTATTTTTATTGAATTAATTAACATAATTAATATAATGATATTATTAATAAGAATAACAAAATTAGTGCGATTATATAAAATGAATTTATTTATATTAAGAGAAGATTATTGTAATTAATATAGTAATTTCAATATCAAAATCTGAGAATAATAATCTAATTTAAAAAAAAAAACGGTATAGAAAATGGTAATATGAATTTAAAAATTAGATTAAAACCACATTCGATGTTTTTAAAAATTTTATTTTAATTATTGAAATTATTTCAGATATAAATAATGAAAAAATAATTAATTATTGAATTTATTTCAGTTATAAAGAATGAAAAAATAATTTAAATTAACATTATAAAGTTTAAATACAAAATTATACATATAAATTAAATTATAAATTTTTATAATTAGAAATTAAGTGGCTATAATAAATCTTAGAAATGTAATAGACAGTAGAGATGTTCTAATTAAATTATTTCGGAATATTATTCGCGTACATGTGTCTTTCTCGTGAAAAACGTAAATTTACTTTCTATTAGAAATTTCTTTCTATTTAAATTAAGAAACAGAAACAAGAAGAACTTCGAGGCATATTTTATCACGGCAACTTTATTCTTGTTAATTATAGTTACACAAAGTTGCGTAATATTATACATATGTTATATTATGGAAAGGAAGACAAAATATACACGTTCGAATAACTTGTATCGCTTGACTAAATAACTGCGAGCTACCTGTCAGAAACAAGTATTAACGTCAAACCACAGAAACTCAGTAAGAGTATCTATGGAATAGTTGAACGAAAATATTTGTGTTTTTCTTTAGTTCCATAAAATTTATCAAACAACCCGCATTCGTCCGATCATGGCCGATACATTGCTTATAGGCGACTGGAGACAGAACTTATATCCCGATTGTTCACGGTTCAATGGATCAATCTTGCCTGAACTAGTTATTATCTCGTGTTTTTGACAAACACGACAAACTACTGTTTCCTGTTTTATAGAAAAAGGTATATTTATATTTTAATTAACAGCATAAGATTACTATCAAATGGCTTACTTTTATAAATCTGTTATAATATCTGCAATGCATGTTATTTAAAATTCCTGAATTTAACAATGATGCTTCATCTAACGAAAATAATGAAACTAACAATGCATTATCTTTTCTTAAAATAAAATATTAATAATCAAATAACAAAATATATAATGATTCTTATGTAATGATAATATAAGTATATGTCATGTATTTTTCGATTAAACTTACAACTAGCATTATGCAGTATATACTATATACGTCACCTGCACTTTTATTAAAATAAATTATATTTCTTTATAATTTAGTGAATGTAGTTCGACATTCTCTATAAAAAGCTATATGTTAAATTAATTTAGGCAATATTTTAATTCTAATTTTATAAAATTTATTGCATGAAAAACAAGGATAATATGAATACAAGAATAATGTTCCCGTCTTTCCTCGTCTTTTATACGATAGGTTTTATAAAATTAAAATTAAAATATTTCTTAAATTATTAACTTTTCGACATATATGGGTTAACTTTTTTATAGAAAAGCTGCGTCGATTAGTGTACAAAATATATATTATTCAAATTAAAAAAGTGAAAATAATCATGAAATCTCGGAAATGCTTCCATATAGGCAAATCTGATTTGTGCTCTCCTCGATACAGAATGTTTTATTTCAAACATTTTTTCGAATAATGAACAGCAGTACTAGTAATAATTACATAGATTAACTTAAAAAGAGAGAACCTGTTTCTATAAACTGTAAATATCTTACGTAAAATAGTGTACAAGAAGTTGCTTTCTTTGAAATATAAATTATAAATACCGACTTAAAATTTTAATATGTTAAGTGGTGCAAAAAAATTAATATTGTAGTTGCAAAAGTAAATTTTTTAGAACTGGAACGAGTGTAACCTCCAAATTTTTTTAAATGCAAAAATACATTAACTTTTCGTTAGCTATTCGATAATTATTATCAATCTTAGCAACTTTTATTTAAAATATTTTTTTGCATTCTGCATAGTTAAAAAATTGCAGTAATAAATATCTACTTTTCTCAAGCATAACTTTGAAAAACATCTTTCATTCATTCCTAAATATTTTACTTCTCTTTCTAAAACAATTTTTTCTACATACAAATAATATTTTAATAGAAAACTGTAATGTATCAATCTCAAGAAGTTACAATATTCAAAAGTAATGAAGTTCATTTTTGTCTAACTAGCGATAATATGTAAACAATACTCAACAAAAATAATCAATAATGCCATGATTTGTACCTATTGTACGGTATCTCTTTCATAACTATCCTATATACAGGGTGGTCCATTTAAGTGAGGCCTAAATATCTTTCCAAATTGTAATGATACAAAAAATATTTTTTGCCTATGTGAATAGTATTGGAAGACTTATATTGGTAAGAATTTTTTTTGAGGTCATTTTTTTCAAAGACTTTTTAAGGTCATTGACGTCTTTCTGGTGTCTTTTTTATTGCACCGTGTAGCTATGTAAAAAAGTATGTAAAGAACATGACATTGATATCGAAAAATTTAAATTACACATATAAATTTATCTCTATCGAGATCACTGATCTTAGCTAAAATCGTATTAAAATATTCTAGATTTAATCATACAATGTTTAAGACAGTATTTACATTTTTCTAAGTTACTATCGTCACAGTAGATGTTCAAAGTGCTGGGTTTCTATGATAATGCACTGTCTGAAAAGTAACAAGCGATTGTAATGATCTTTCGATGGTTTCCGATTGCAGCAGCAATAGCTCGAACTACTCGATTTTTCATATTCTCGAATGTAATTCGCCATTCGTTGTAAACTGTTCGTTTCAAATGTTCCTCACAAAAAAAGGAAAAATCCATTGGAATGAGGTCCGGTGAAAGCAGTGGCCATAAAACAACTCCATTATGACCAATTCATCGATTTGGAAATTTGTAATCTAAAATTTGCTTGACAAGGCGTGTAGAGTGACTGAGACAATCACCATTCATATCACATTCTTAGACGAATGATACATCATGCATGAGCATTTCACCTTGCAAGAATGTTGCATACTTTTCTTCGTTTAAAGTATCGTTAATGAAATACGGATCAATTATTTCATTATTTAAGATGCCGCACATTTACTCTCCAGGGTTTTTGTTTCTCCACTAATTTTCCAGTGTGGATTTTCGATTGACCAGTAATGCATGTTTCTCAGATCCAACTGACCATTATTATGTGAAGACGCTTAGTCAGTAAATAACACTTTTTTAAGGAATGGTACTTTTGTATTGCTGTAAACTCCATTGAGAAAACGATTATAAAAGCATACGATTTATAAAACCTGTTCCGTGTAGATTTTTCCTGATTTAGAGATAAATGATACAGGTGAAAATTTTCTTTTTTTAATATCCATGTTATGCTAGTTTTGAAAATGCCACTCTCGCACTCAAGTTATCTTAGACTCACATATGGATTTTCATTAACTTTAGCTACAATAATTCCTTTATTTTTTTTGTTATTAATAATTTTAGTTCTTACATGTTTTTACAATGCTGCCAGTTTAAAGAAAATTTTTTATCACCTTTGTGTATGTATTTCGTGATGGACATTTATGATTAGGAAATATATCTCTGTACATTCGGGATTTCAAGCTACTAGAAGAGATTCCATTGACGATGTAATAAAAAAATAATAAACATCTTTATTTATATTCTATTATGAGATCATCATATGAGATCAGATAAACATCTTTATTTATATTCTATTATATTCTATTATATTTATTATGAGGTTCGAACGTCGCGTCTTGGCCAAGGTCTGTAATTTTGATAGAAATAAATTTATAAGTGAAACTTAAATTTTTCGATATCAATGTCATTTAAAGGTCATGTTCTTTATATATCTGAACGTACTTTTTTATCAGTTACAATGTAATAAAAAAATATAGTTATAAGAGAAAAAAACACCAATGATCTTAAAGAGTTCTTGAAAAAAATGACTTAAAAAAAAAAGTTCTTACAAGTTATACATCTTTCCATAATATTCACGATAGGTAAAAAATAAATAATTTTTGTATCATCACAATTTGAAAAGATATTTAGGTGGCCTCACCTGAATAAACTACCCTGTATATATATATACTTGTTAGAGCGCTTGTCTTCATTACGCAGATGTGTATATATGTGTATTTAATATGTGTATGTCGGATGTATGCGTACACTATATATCCACACATTAAATACACGTTAGTATACACAATGTATAACTTCTGAACATTATTGATACATATACACAAAAGACAAATTCAATCATACAAGCCTCTGATATTAGAATTATTTTAACGCTATGTGCATTAGTAATTATAACGTATTTATTGAAAATTTCTTTGAAAAAATTTTTTATGAACTTTTACAAAAATTGTTATAAATGATAGAGTTTATTTTATAGACACTTACATTTAATAAATGACATTTTTATAAAAAGAAACCATTTTCTCACTCAGCTTACTTCTGATTGATATCTATATCTATTTTGAGTGTAATCTTTCATGAATTCAATATTTTTAATTATTTGCTTCCAGATTTTTTTATCTAGATTCTATTGAATTGTAAATTCAAACACCAACTAATGTATTGAGATAATTTCAATCTTTGATATATCATAATATACTATTAATACCACATGTTTTACTTTGGAAATTATAAATAATTTGCCATGAATTTATACATCCAACAAATAAAAATTGGGTAAAGATTCTATTTTATTTAAAGTTTGAAATATTTCTGTTATTTTCAATAACATGAGAAAAAGCATTATTGAAAATGTATAATTCAAAAGAAAAGCAATGAACTAACATTCGTTTTCTATACAAAATATTTTTCTATTAATATTTGTTCTGGAGCAGAACAGGACACCCGAGACAGACAGTCTAGGCTAGTGCTAGGAAAATCTTGACCCTGCCGAGAATTGCCAGATGTCCTGTCATACTCTCCACCAGAGATACTTCCTCTGGCCTTGGAGGAGAGACAGCATGTGGAAAGGCTCGGTAGGGTAGAAGCAAGGCCCAGCCTGGGACAAAAGCCTCCTTGGCCGGCGCCAGAAAGTCGCATTTAGACTCAAGATCACCGAGAACAGTACACATCGGGGGGTCAGTCACGAGAGACACATGGAGTCAGTCGGTCATTCCACAGCCTTATCGAGGAGAGCTATCACGCCCTCTCCCGACACACATCACACCTACACGCACCACAACCAACACCTGTATATAAATAAATACAAGTATTTATACAATCGATCAGCATTCATTCATAAGAACATCTCTCCGGCGGCTGTAAAAGGCACGACGAGAGAACGACCAGCGAAGCGGGTAGCAACAACCGTTCACCGTCGCGCTGCGCCGTAACAATATTCATTATTCTTTTTTATGTGACATTGAGTCTTGTTACTTTTACTCGTACTTCATTATAGAATATCGAAAAAAAGGCGTACTTCTTATTGGAGAGTCAAATTAAACCTTGAAAAATAAAAATTACATTTATCAGGGCTATGTACAAATGTAAAAGGAACGTAAAAAAATATTTCTTATTTCATACTTAAATGAATATTTTTCTTGCCTATTAGCCTTTCATCTCATTGATATTGTTGCGGCGCGATGTTTCAAGCGGTATGATCGCGATTCACGCACTTGTATTTGAGGCAGACCGTATGTGAAGTATTATGAAGAGAAGAAAGATGATACGATTTCGATAGATGATCGGAGATCGCGAGTAGTGAACTGTATTGATTTCAAATGGAGTACTAGGACTATAGCTTACAATGATGGAGTAGCTATTGCTCACAGTAGAGTAGTGACAATGACTATAGTTCGAAACGTATGATAACGCACTGACGTGATACGCACTCAGTGATTGTATTTTTATGCGCAGTGATATGCACTGTTGAGTATAGTAACGCATAGAATTGAATTTGATGTATCACTGACTTCCTCGCTGACAGTGGTCCTGTGATATAGGAAAATGATGACGAGCGCTGGCCAATCATTTTAAACTGTGAGCCGTTTGATTGCTCTAATGTAAAAAACGATGAAATTATTAAGCATCGATACAATGATCAATGTCAACCGTTTTTGGAGGACACCAAACATAACAGGCACGCGGGTCATCGGCCAGGAAAAAAAACAAAACTATCTCGTCACAATAGCCGCAATAGAATGTGGTAGACGTTAGGACTTCTATCAGCATAAAAAACGGGTAAGGTCGTTGGCCTTATCTAAAAATTGAATAGTAAATTATTTTATGTGGACAAGAAGCTTAACGTCTTTTGTACGCATATTTCTAATATATCTAATATATACAGAATTATGAGAAATCGCGCGAACAGATGTGCAACATATTAGTATAACTGTCTACTTGTCTACCAAATTAATAGATACTGGACAACTATTTCATCATAGAAGTTATTTGACTGAACCAATGTGTGATTACGATAATTGTCTATGGAGTAAATAAATGCGCGTAATGATGTATATTGATGTAATGATGTCATAATATTTGTCTGTACATTATCTTGACTTTCTTGATACAGACATTTAATTGCTATTTGAGAAATATTTCTGTTGTTGCTTAATCTTCTTTTTTACAAAACTAGAAATCAGAACTTAATTTATTCATGATTGCTGAATTATACATACATCTCTGAGCCAGTCGAATTATTATGTCCTCGTCTCTGTATTTTCAATAATAATAACATATCATAAATAAATCTGCAGTATATTATCAATGCATCGGGAATCAAGGAATAAAGAATTCTCTTTGAAGTTATCCTTTTTCCTTTCTCGAAATTTGCTGGACGAGCAAACTACTCGTAGGCCGATACATTGGCTTTAGGTGCTTATGTAAAAAGAGCTGATATTCAGTTATGTAGAATAACAATTAAATTACTTCATGAATTACAATAAAAGTTATAATAATTAGTTAAGTTACAACAATTTAATTGAGTCACATCGTATTTTATTATATTATTATTCAGTTTTTTCATTTAATTAAATCACAATATAATTCAGGTCCCTCATTCAATTAGATTATAATTTAATTCGTTTTTACAATCGAATTACAATGATGAAATGCAATTTACTCAAGAATCAGAATTAACATTTAAAAAAGAGATGGAAAAAAGCGAAATTCAGGTATAATGAAATTTGGAAAATGAGGTAAAATTTTCAAGACGAAAATAATTAATTTCAGTGATGAACATGCTATTCATAAATTTATTTATATAAACAAAAATGAACTTCTTTATCACATATATTACATTTTAAAAACCAAGTATTAATTTAATAAAAAAAATAGATATCTTATTTACCTAACTTATAATATATATCAAAAGAAAAAATAACGGCAATCACCAAATGTACTTGAAAAAAATTAATACGGAAAATTAAATTGAAATGTTACTTAAAAAATAAATAAATAAAATTTGAAAAAGTCAATAGTGAAATAAAATAGAGCATTATCTAATGAAAATAGAAATCAAGAAAGAACAATGTTCTTAGATTTTTACTAATTATTACAGAATCACATTGATTGAAGTTATCAATTATAACAATTGTCAGCCAATTTTAAATTAGTTCTAATACATACTCTTCTTTCAAAGATTTTGTCATTAATATTGCTTGATGATTGAGAGGTTAATCTTCTCTACAACTGCAGATGAAGCAAATGATGTATTTAATGAAAATTCTTTTAATTCATGGGTATCTATTAAGTAGAGGCATATCTTGCGATGCTTGAAATATTGAAGTACACGGAGAAATTTGATGATATCTATTCACATTTTCAAATTCTAAGTAATTGTAATATATATGTAATTCTTTTCAATTACTATTGTATTTCAAGTATATTGTAATTCAATTAAAGTTCAAGTATATTAAAATTCAATTCGTAGTTACAGTACCTACTCATTAAATTAATTTAAAAAGCTCAATTACGTAATTGAATTAATATGTTATTGAAATATAATGTAATTAAATTATGTAATTGAATTACGTTTCGCAATTCGGTTTGCACAATTGTGCCGATATTTGGGCTCCTTTTACGTTCAAATATTCTTTATAAAATTCATAAAAATGTGCATATTAAATCGGCCTTGACAATATATCACGTATTTCGGATTGGCATTAGAATGGTTAAAAATTAATTAATTCGAAGAGATAAGACGATTACTGATTTATTAATTAAATAAATGCTCTTATTTATTATCATAGTATAAATGAAAAAATGATCATTCTGAAATATTCTTTAATATATTCTAATAATATAAAAAAAGGTTTAGCTGGTATATAAGATTTCAAACACATTTCTACCCTCATTTCTGTATCCACATCACGTAGAATAGAAGTATTGTATTTTCGTACGTTATATCTCTCATACTCAAGCAGGATTTTCTTTTATAAGCGGTTCAACACGTTGCAAATTTCAATCCTCGAATAATTTAAAAAAACTATTATTAGAATTTAAGTTAAGGTTATTAATTTAAACAAGATTTTCAATTTTATTAAATATCAGAAAAATTTTAACGAAAGTGATGTTGACTGGCTTTGTAATGTTTCATAATATGCCCATCTACTCTTAGCAATACTTTAGATATTTTAGCATTTTATCGAGCATCGTGTAAAAGGTTTAAATTTATCACTATTTTAATTACCAGTAATTGGTAACTTACAATTAGATTAATATAAATATAATGAAATATTGCTTTTACTAAAATGATTTTATCATTAATCATTAATAAATTAATTTCACCTAACATCTTAATAACTTTTTTAACATATAACTCTACTATACATACTTATTTACTTATATTATAATTTCACGATTATCTTTTACCTTTTAAGTCCCAACGGACATACACGTCCTAGAGAAATTGTAAAATATTCTGGAATAGAAATATTAAATTCTTTTCAACTGAAGTTCCAATAGCATGTTAATATCTTTGTTAATATATTCATTAAAAGTGTGTCAATTATATAGTTTTGCTTAATATAATTAACTTTTTCAATTCCAAGACAAATATATCTTTAATAAAATTTTAATATGAATTCTCGAAAATTTATGCACGAGATTTTGTTCAGTCGAAGTACGAATACCCCTATTAAATATTCTGTATAAAATATATTGTAGATGTAATATAAATGCTGTTTATTAAATAATAAACAAGAAATAATTAAACAAAACAAATAACACAGATTAACGACTGAAATAAACTTTTTAAACAACACAACCAGTTCTTTTTAACAGTCTAACGCTTTCTCACTATTCCCTTTTTGCAACTCGCCTGACTCTCCTTTTTTTCAGAAAGAAAAGCGATCTACTCCAACATTGGTGCGCTTCTCGCACCTTATTCGTACTTCTTTTCTTTCGTGCATTTCTTTGACCATCTAGTGTAATGAAATACAACTAAAATAACCTACGATACTACAATATGTCATATAATTTATTTTATTATGGAAATATCATTTTAATTATTTGCGATTGTTGCCATTGTTCGCTATAAAAAGAAGTTGTTTTACTTTTAATAGTTTGTAGCAATTATTGAAATTTTTAATATGTAATACCTTTGCTATAAAAGATGTTTTACTTTTAATACTGATAATAATGAGATACATGTTCCATTGTTCGTATGGAAAGTCTTCAAATAAATTTATTTAAAATTTTTCATTTCTATATATACAAAATAAAAAAATACTGCAAAATTAAATCTTCTGATTCAAAATTTAAAAAATGGTATGGAAGGAGTTAAATTACCGATTTTATGATTAAAAAGAAATTTTAATATAGAAAATTCGAAGAGTTGAGTAATTCTGTTCTGAAGATATATTTTATACCTATATATAAATATTTTACGAACTACTCAAATATGCATGTATACAACGTATTTCCATACTAAATTCTGAAATCTGAATTACGAAATGGAACGATTTAATGCAGTGAAAGAGTAATAATGAATTGTAAATAACGATCTCACGTAATCATGAAATTCTCTGTAATGCTTGTATTAAATTTAGTAATATTAATTATGGAAATATTAATTCCGACAAATTTTTGACTTAAATAATGTAATTATTTAATACATTTTAATATATTTTAGTACTAGTTAAAAAAGATGGAATAAACTTTTAACTTCAATGACATAATTATTTAGCTATTATTAGTTTAATATAAATAGGTTAATTTAAGTGAAATATTATTAGTTTAATATAAATAGGTTAATTTAAGTAAAAACATTAGAGGCCAGGGCCTAAATACTGTGTCGAAATATTGATTCAGAACAAATACCCCATCTATAGAATCACGATCGAGCCCGGAACTACACTGGCACAAACTAATTATGTTAGATTCATCGAGAACATCAAAATATACTGGGAAAAATATGAATCACATAAATCATCGATTTAGTGTTTCCGCTGCCAGGCGCACGGTCACACGTCGTCAAATTGCAATAAGAAACCAGTGCGTCAACATGACACCAGATCCTGCTGTATAATCCCAGAAACTCCCCCAACATACGCCTGCAAAGGCGCTCATCCGGCTAATTATTCTAAATGCCCTGTATTACTGGTTTTTCTGGCCAAAAAAACTGCTAGTAAACAATGAATCCAACATGTGCAAAAATTCTCTCCCAAACATGCTGCTCCCAGCACAGAGATTCCCCTGTCTTATCTACCCAAACAAAATCCCTACCATTTCTTCTCTGACTCAGGCAAACCTCAAACAAGGCAAGGAACATCATATGCAAAAGCCGTGTCACCTAAAACATCCCCATAGCTTTAGTAAACCGAACATCCTCTCAATTCGAAACCATCAGATCAAATATTATGATAGACGATATTAAAGCAACAGACCTGGACCAATTCTTAAAACTTATATCGCTCGTCCAAAAATATTACACGAAATGCACAAACTTAGAAAGAGTCTAAGCAACAATACTCATAGTGAAAGTACTATATAATGACATAAAAACCACATCAATATCGTTTTATGGAACGCCACTAGTGTTAAAAACTAGATATCTGAACTTTATAAATTTTGAATAGACCATAATGCAGACATCGCCTGACTCACCCCAGAGGCCTCACTTTTAAATTATCCGACTCCAAATACACAGACAAGATGGACCGCCATCCATCAACAATAAACCAAGTGGCGGAGTATTAATAGTTGTTCATAAGGACAATCTCACGGAAGGCACACCATAATCTGTCACCTCAAACAGAGAAGTACTTACTGTCAAGATTAAAACCACTTCCTAACGGTCGGAGCAGCATATTCCACTCCCCCCAAGTCAAAATATCCTTCCAATGTCTTCCGGTCGTACTGCCACGACCAGGACTCTACATCATCAGCGGTTACTTTAACGCCAAGCACACCCTACGAAACAACGCCGAAAGAAACAGAAATGGTTCCATCTTCCGAAAAATCATTCCAAGTTACACAATTATCAAATCATTCATTAGCTGCATTGCTCCACTTACACCCATAGGAAACCAAACGGCACCCCTTCCAGCATTGCCATTTTCCTGTCAAATGTCTCCTTCCCACAAAATTGCCACACTACAGACGATTTATCATCAAATCACACACCGGTGGTCCTCTCAGTTACAACCCAGAACAACGCAAGACCACAACATCAAACCACACAAACTGATTGGAACATTTGCCAAAAACTGCAGCAGATTCAAAATAAACCAGAAACTAACACAACCACAGTCGACATAGACAACGAAATCGAATCACTCGTCCAGTCACTCTGAAGATTTCTTCGAAATGCAACGCCCAAAACTCCAAACGATCAATCCTCCCCCGCAAAACCTATTCTCCACAATGGCATCAAGGATAGAAATGAACACAGGCGGAAATTTCAAAAAATGGTAACCTCTTCCACAAGTTACACAGAAGCCTCCTCTCAAATTTCATCCGCAAATACATCGCGGAAGCCCGAAACCAAATATGGTAGGACGAATTTGCAAACATCAAGAAGACGGACTACACACTTCGGCAGACCTTCAAAATTACCGGCTCCGTAAAAAGCCGGATACCTACGCTCTAAAGCCCTACATCTCACACACTCCACTACACAGACAAAGAGAAAGCCGAAAACCTGGCTGTAAACATCGAATAAAAATACACAACTATGCACGGATCACAACTTCTCCCATCTCAAGACATGCAATATTATCCCCCTCCCTTCCCCCATGAACAGTTTAAATTGCACTGAATAAAGCACATAATTAAAAAAACTTCCTTCCAACAAGATCTCCACGGTCAGATTAAATCACCATAAGGGCACTCAAAAAACTCCCAATAAAATCCATAGTACAAATATATTACATTTCTAAAGCCTGCCTTTCTTATTTTCCCACGGCATGGAAAACCTCCAAGATAATTTCAATCTCCAAGCATCGGAAACTGCAACTGCCGTCGAAAGCTACAGACCAATCAGCCTCTTAAGTACCATCAGCAAATTATTTGAAAAAATTATTATCACCCATCTATTAACTCATGTTAACAACATTAACATAATCATTCCCCTGCAGTTCGGTTTTAGATAAAATCATTCATGCATCCAGCAGCTACAGCGAGTTATGGAACACATCACTAGAGATCTAAAGATAAACAAAAACAGAGTAACACAACTTATCCTCCTAGATTTAGAAAAAGCCTTCGATTCAGTCTGGGACAGTACCCTTCTAGTGAAACTGCAAAGAATAAATACCATACCTCCTCTCCTCAGACCGATAGTTAGTTATCAAAACAGGACCTTCTATGTAAACCGTATTCCCTCAATTATCAGAAACGTCACTGCGGAAGTACCGCGGAAGTACCGCCAAGTTCTATACTCGGGACTTCAAAATTCCCACTTAGCGGTCTACGTAGACGAAAATGCTATCTTCGTCTCAGAGTGAAAATACACAAACGCAACCAAGTACATTCAAGTACACCTTGATCAACTCCAAGATTACTTCACAAACTGGAAACTAAAAATCAATCTAGTCAAAGACAAGCCATTGCCTTCACAAATAAGAGATCCAAACCCAGTAAGTAAAATCGCCGTCGCAAGACACAACATCCCTTGGTTCCCTATGGCCAAGTACCTTGGTGTACTACTATATGCTGAAATCACCTGGGCTCCAGCGACTACCAAAAGAGCAAACTTAGTTTTCCCCGCACTCGGAAGACTATACTTGCTACTCCACAGACACAACAATCTCAAAATAAATATCAAACTAAACCCGTATAAGATATGTGTTATACCGATAATAACATACGGCTATCAAATCTGGACTGCAGCAGCAAAGTCACATATTAGTGAGATTCAAAGAAATCAAAATAAATTCCTACGTATCATCCTCAACAACCAGTATGACACACCCATCCGTGTACTATACCCAATAGCGGTCATTCAAACAATTTAGGACTCCATTGTAAACTTACTTGAAAGCGCTTATCACATAGGGCATCAAAGCCCACTCATTAGCCAAACAGGAAGAACAAACAACAACGTCAATAACATCCCACTAGAAATTAAGAAAAAGCTACGTAAACCCGCAATTTCCAATTCATAAAACCCGAACAGGGTCAAAACCAAAAATGAAACTAATAATGATATGCCGTTTTTTTGAAATTTTTTCTGCTCACCTAGTAACAAGCAACCATAATATCACACTACTTCTCCTGAAAAGCATTCGTCTAACAAATACATATTTTTATGCAGGTTAAAGAGTTACCTAACTCTAGACACTGTAATTAAATCAACTACAGGCAAAAAAAGAAAGGACAAACAAGTTTACATAGTTCAGTTCAGAAAGAAAGCTCAGTGTTTAGTTCAATTTATTTACTTACTTCCTTACTTACTCTCAGTTCTTGTTCTCCCTTCAAACGAGAATCAAAAGCGCTCCTCTGCATACGTAAATATACAAATATATACACAGTATCGTTCAATCAATCTACTTGTAATCATCAATCAACCACATCTTTCTCCATCATTCCAAGAGAACGTAGAGAAATTTATCACGCGGTATTATACATATATTTACATATATATATACATATATATATTATATATACTATTATATATATTATATATATTATGTATATAAAAAGAGAGTATATATAAAATAGTTTTTGTACTATAGATAGTTACTGTAAAATTAATATTTTTATATGGAAATATTTATATTAATATAATCTTTCCCTCTCTATAATTATATATAATATATAATGAAGTATATAATTGACACTGAATATTGATATAGAATCATTTAATTTCAATTATCAATGAACATTATATAAGTATTACATATTATACAACATTTCATTAAAAATATTTCGTTACAATAATCACTTGTTAGATTATATATGTGTATTTAAAACATAAAAATGTTTTTTCGATTCTATTTTTCTGCAGGAGGGAGAAGATTAAAAAGTTTTTTATTATTATAAATCCTTGGAAGCATCTTTTAGGTAAGATGTACATCTACAGACATACGGTAGATAGAAGAATCTATTTATTATTAATTGTACCAATTCTTTTTTTATACAAAATTTATGTTATGATTTTCAACTAGATTTTTATTTTTTATTGTCTATAATAATTTTCTGAAAGGGATTTTCTAGGGGATTTTATATTTTAGTAGACTTATTTTTGTACCTTTCATTTATTATACACAATTTTGTTGATTTTGACAAATCCATGTCTTACCATTTTGTCGCATCCATTTTTCATATAAATAATGATAGCTGATATAAATACTTGAAAAGTAACAGTTCTGTTGTATACTACCAAAGAAACAATATTCTTTACAGACCCATACACAAAAATTTTGCATACATCATTACTTTTGAAAAACACGAAAAATCTAGAAATCTCATGTCATGTTGTGTAGATCTGACCTGTAATTATCGACGAGCAATTCACGATTACTGTTCACGCATAATGTTAACATGATTTTGAATTTTTATTTTTCGTGGCATTTTCAAATCTCAGTATTCACTAAAACGTATTTCAGAATATCAATCGGGTCTTTAGGATTTTCAAAATTCCCGAAATTTTCGAAAATCTCGATATATTCAGGAATTCCTACACACACAGAAATCCCAATATATTCGCAATCCCAGCTCTTTCAAGAAACCCAAAAATTATAGAGAATTTCAATAATTTCCGGAATTCCAAAATTCGCAGGAACCCATCCCAATACCAGAATAAATTCCCATCTCATCTCGTCCCGACAATTTTGGAATCTCACACACCATCGGAATCGCAAATACTTTTTACTTTCCGAATATCTACATACATAAATGCATCAGTCTATAACAATTCATTGATTGTTGCATTTGCCATTTATTGAAAATCAAAACTTTGGTTGCATATCAATAAGGTTGAATTTAGAGAAAGAATGAATACCAAGATTAGTTATTAACCTATGTTAGTTTGGCAATACGTCAAGATGGCAATATATTTGTTAACGCATGAATAGAAAGCAACATGAATAATGTTGGTGGCAGAGAAAATTATTTCAAAATTGTGATTTGTCAAGGAAAACTTTCTTTAAATAAATTTTTTATATATACATATACATGTATGTAATTTTATTCTTGATGTACAGAATATTCCAATTTTCAGGATATAATAGGTATGGCAATGATTCTACGTACAAAAACGTACGAAAACACAACAAAATTTTTTTATATAATACTTTGTTTTCAAGAAAACTGATTTTGAATACTTTTCAAGTATACATGAATCAATTCTGGATTAAACAGAAATGAATAATTAACAAAAGATTATTCTATAGAAGAAAGAGAATGGAAAACGTTTACACAATTTTTTTATAAAACGTTTCATTTCTAAGAAAATTCGATTTAAAAATTTATTAATTACATTTATATCACGACAACCTTTAATGGAATATATATGTCCATTTTCTTGAAAATGAGGTCTTAAATATTTTTTATTTTACATTTTTCTTTTATTTTTGCACACAAAATATTCTTGTATCGATTATTTATTACTGTTCAATGTAGAAATTAACTGTATTTTAAAACTCGACTTTCTTCAAAGCGAACGGCTGTAATAAAATAATATTATTCTTTTTTTTAACTTATTTTTTTATGTAAAACTAACCCAATATAATAATAAATTTATCAAGAGATAACATTGCCTTATAAAACATGATTACTTTCCTTTAAATTATGAAATTAAACATATTTTATGCTAAATATTCCAAACAATTTCAAGCTCAAAGTACATACATTAGTTGAAGACATTATTATATGTTTAAAAGAAATGTAATAATTCACATTCCTTTTTCGAGCTTCTAAGTTCTAAATTATCGAATTCTGTTATCACTGATATAGGTAAGGAACCACAACGTGGATTCTTTAAAAAGTGCAGTTTTAGATACTATATTTTCCGATTAAATAAATTCTCACAAAGATATATATCCAGAATAGTACAATTAAAAAAGAAAAAATTAGAAATTCATTAAATCTTTAAAACTACATCAGAATTTTGAATTTCGAATTTGTAACTTATAAGTATCGATTTAGATTCTTTAATAAAAAAAGTTTTTTGATATTCGTATAATATACGTTTTTAATATACGTATTCAATTAGTAGCAAAGGAACAATTTATCAGTTAATATGTTTATTATATTAATTAATTCTTATTATATTTTTAATATAATAATTTTTATTGTATTGGTTATTTATATTGATATTAATATTTCAATATTACAATGGCAATAATTCCTCAAATTTGTTTGCAGTATTTGTTTTGAAATTTCGAATTATTTCTACATATAACAATTAATAATAATAAAATGTTGAAAAATTGTACAATGTACAATTATGTAATGCAATTTAACAAATTCGATTCAAGTTATTAATTTTGTTATAATAATTTTTAACTAAATAAAAAGTATAAATGTAAAATATTTTACAATAAAATTGTTTTTAAAAATGTAAAATTATTTTATTCAATGATTAATTCTATTCATTTCATGAAAAGATGAAATAGAAATCGATTAATTTCATGTGATTATTACATTTCTAAATTTAACAATATTAATTATTAATTATTAACTATTTTTTAATTCCTTAAGGAAATGTAGAAATTGCATTTACATATATAAATATATTGGATAAGTATAAAAATATAAAAATATAAATATGAATGAAGGGTTTTGAAAGTATCTTATTATTTATATATTTATTTTTTTATTTACATTTTTATTTGTTTGTTATTATGGCGAGGATATGCTGGAAGGATGTAGGATTTGGGTAAGGTGAGGAAAGGTTATGCGTTTCGTCTCAGAATCGCTGCCTAAACTCATCAGTGGGGCTGATGGCAGCGATCCCTTAACGCCAGACGCTTATTGTTATACCTACTCGCTAGGCTGGACGGTCATTCCTATCCTAGCAGTGTTCCGCATTCGAATATCGCTAGACTTCGACGCTAGGCGCACAGCTACTTGCGGCTTGTACGAGTCGGTGTTCGAGGCCGCTACATGAAGATATAAATGAATTAACTTTTTAATATAAATGTAATAAAACTACAATTACAGAATAGAAAGAACATTTACGAATAATTTTGCTGCAAAGAGAAATTCAATTTTTTATAAATTATATTTAATATAAATGTATTATTTTTCATATCACCTTTCTGAAAATATTTTAATTGTAATTTAAATTTTAGATATAATATTTAATAATAATAAATATGAAATTATTAATTCAGATATGTGAGCAAGAAAAATAAAGTTTTTCTATTGGTTATTATACTCATTCACTATAATTTTGAAAATAATAAATAATGTTTTGTTTTGTCTATGGAAATAATAGAAATAATTAATACTATTAATACTATTTGCTATTAATACTATCATACATCAGGTAAATTTATAATTCTAAAGAAAGTTATTTGCATATTGTGTATTTATTATTATATTTGCATCTTTTAATTTAAACACAATTTTTTATTTACAAAATGTAGCAGACTAATAAATTCACTGTCTTTCAAAATGTATATTTTATAATTTCCATTTTTTCGAAATTATTGTTAATTGGAAAATAAAATGAATCTGTAGGAAAGTATTTTGCAAATATATTTCTATCTTTGTCCTGCATTCTATAGAACGATGTAATTGTATCCAATACAGTAAATTTTATCTCTTCTAAACCATTTTATATCCAAGTTTCAATGAGCGAGATTCGTAAATTTAACTAGGTTGTTAATTTATAAGAGACATTTATTGAGAGAACAATTCAGTGAAGCCAATATTCTGCAATGCATATAAACTTTCTGTAATTCCATTGTATTCTATAAATAATGTCATTTTGATACAGTACAAGACTCTCTCACATCGCAGATATTTATCTAGAAGATAAACCAAAAATTGTGATCAGTTTAATTGAGAGAAATTTACAAAAGAAAGAATTTAAGTTAAATTAAAAAAATTTTCAAGAGGGATATAATTCATTTGTAGATAGTTTCTGGAGTCAGAAATTCAGGGTCATACTTATCATTTTAAATGATATTTGTATTTCATATTTTTATATTTTTAATAAAATAAAAATTTTAATAATTAATTATGCAATAATAAAATTTAATAATTTATTATGCAAAGCCATTTGATATTGATTACAATAAAACGGCAAAATTTATGTTTGCTAATTATAAAAAGAACTATGACGTTGTGACTACGTGTCAAATTTCTGAAGTTCGTATACTTCCGATGATTTCTTAATTAGTTGTAATATAATAGTTTTAACAGCGCCAGACTAACAAGGAAAGTTCTGGTAAAGTAACTGGAAAATTAAAAAGAAGCTTTACACAAACATAATTTATGTAGTGGTAATAACGGAATAATTTTTCTTTGCTTGTTGAAAAATAGTTCTAAAAATGAATCGTTCAAAGAAATTTCAACTTTTTATACTCTCGTAAGTATTTATAAAAGTTAAACTAAAGGTTTTCTATGCATGATGATGAAAGAATTTTAAAAATTAAGAAGAAATGTAATGTGTAATTTTACGATATTGTACAATAATACTACTTTTAGTTTAATTTCTTTTTTCTGTATCTCCAAGTCGGATTTTCTACTATATAGGTGCCAAATGCATTTATACCAATATAAATTGAAAAGTATTGACGCATCGAAACATACAAATGCATCGAAACGTACAAAAAATCGTGTCTCTTCACAGTTTTATAAATATTCTTGAAACTATATTAAGATTTCTTTGGAAGAATGAATCGTTATTCAACAGAAGACAAAAATATTATTATGGACATCATACAAATTATACTTATAAAACATTTCAAATTCTTTTGAATTTTCTAGCTATTGAAATTTTCTTATATATACATTTCTATAAGTAAATATATAATCTAATAATTAACGATTGTGACTAATATGGAATCAAAATATTAATCATTATCATACATGATTATCAAATAATCAATAATCACTGATTAATAATAAAAATAATCAAAATCATTATAAACAAAGATAATTATTTATTATAGTGAATCAGAGACGATGATTAATTTAATAATTGTTAATCGTAAAATGATTATACTTTTGATTGTATCAATAATTTGTTTCTATTGACACTATGTGTATTTTATAGAAACTACATAATTATTGTTTGCATTGTTCAACAATATACACAATTTTAATATTTAAGCAATTTTTCATTATCTGTAATCAAAAGTCTCATCTGTGTAATTCTTGAGTCGTTATTGGCACAATTTTCCGTATGGCTCGATGAAAGTGGATTTCGATGAAAAACTTATCGAATAATCGAAATTTTGAAATTCTTCATTATAATACATTGGTTCTTATAATATCAAAAATATATCAGAGAATTATAAACTTAGACAAATTACTGTAAATTCAACAATACTATTATGCAAAAGAAAAAAAAACACGTAAATATTTTTTCCTTGAGTTTTACTGCTGGGTCTAATACTCAATTTATAAATGGTTTTCAATAATAAAATTTTGTTATTGAATAACCATAGGTCGTAGCAATATGAAAAAAATTATACATTACGGATCGTATTAAATATAAATTGATTGTTTAATGATTTAAAAATTAGTGATTAAGTATTGCAAATTACAATCAAGATTACTAATTTACTTTAACAATGATTAGTTAATTAATGATTACAATTACTAAATAATTAATTAAATTTAATATGATTTTTAAGATGAAAATTTAATATTAAATTATTACAGAAACAATTACAAAATAATTGATTTCCGCCCAACTCTGGTTATAAATAAAATAGAATGGAAAATAGATATTAACTTTTCTTTTCATTTGTCAAAATTATAAGTAGTAATCATGTAATAACACATAATTTAGCACTGATAGTATAACGGGTATCAACATTACCATAGAACTGTTATATACATATTATGTTGTGATAATATATATACATATAAGAAGATGCCTCCAAATTTACAGATTTTGAATCCAATGTGTGATTTGACTAACAGCATATTAATTCACAGTTATTTTAGAATACTTTATTAAAAGAAGAAATTTTATTAAAATTTCATTTCCTTCCAATCTCTTTGTGTAATTCCAAATAAAATTTTGTTTAGTTTTTCGAAAGCAGTTAATTTAATGAAAAAATATGTATTAAATGAAAAAAGCATTGAATGTTTTGCAAAACATTCTTCATTCAAAACATTATTACTTCATAAAATATATGTAAGAAATCAATTTTTTCAATGATAAGGAAAACATAAGAAGTAATCTTATATTTAAGCATGTGAAAAATATTTGAATAACATATGTATTGATGTATCGTATTATACCATATACCGTAATATAAGGTTAACATAATTGTAAAGTATTTCTTTAATTTTTGCGATCAGTATTGCATTCATAATCTAGAAAATATATATTTTAATATTTCAATATTTTACAATTTTTGTTTAAATTAATGAAAAGAAGTGTGTGAAATAATGAGACATACTAAAGACATATTGTAGCGTAGTAAATGAGATAATTTAGTCAACAAAAGATTTTTGAGTAAAAAAGATGTCAATTCTGTAAATAATATTTTAAAGAAGATCTACTTATATGTATGTTACTTTTCCTCATCAGCACATAAACATTTACAGTCAAATAATACTTACTGGTTTACTATAAGTAAGTACATTTATTATTGTAGAGAAATTAATACATAATTTTTCGAAGATGAAAATAAATAGCAAAAAATTTCATTGTCCACATAAGTTTTTAATAAAATTTTTAAATAAATAACGTATTTTTCATCTAACAAAAACAAAAAAATGATTCTCATTTATTTAAAGTAATTTAAATAATTTATTTATCTTTGAGAATAAAATAAATGGAAATAAAATAAATATTTATAATATGTACTTCAGAGATATTTAATAATTTGATATTGCAATAAGTAGTAATCTGTTTACTATTTGTGAACCAAATAAAAGTGAAGTTTGAGAGAAATTAGTATTAAAACATTATCTCAACTTTTACGGAGTCAATTGATTCAAGAAAAAGCTGTAAGCTGTATATTTTACAAAGGATCACAGAATAGCAAAAGCGTACGGCTTTGTTACTGGTTATTTGCTTGATCATGTGTGTTATTGACTCTACTCTTGTTTGGTCTTTTGTTATTAATAGGATCTATTACCTCTTTTATGGCTAATAGAGTATAATTATTTCATGTTAGACAGCTTCATAACTGCGAAACTGCAGTCTTACTCTAATGTATAAATCTGTTGTAGCAACTATGTATATGTATTATGTAGGAAAGAAATGCGGCACTATTATAGTATCTATCTTCCAAAATTTTCGCCTAACGCAAATGTAAATAAAATCAGCAAAGGGAAGTATTGCAAGCATATATGAATGTATGCGAGTAAAATACACTACGAAGCAAGGGTTCTAAATAATTCATAGATTTGCGCAACACTTATAAAAGCGAACGATAAAAAGCACAACAGCTTTTAGAAGAAGTTCAGGTTACATGGGCTATATAAAAATGAAATTTACTGTAAAAAATTACTACGCGACTGCCAAGATTATTTAAAATATATTAAATCCTTTTTTTGTCCGGAAAAAATAAGAATTAAAACATTTTATTGGTAATCATAAATATGCTATTCAGCCTAAACGATACTTATATATTTTGTATATTTGTATATATTATATGGTAGATTTGTATATATTATATGTTTCTAGTATTTTGGTAGTCGAAAGTCTAATTTCTAGTATTTCCATAATAATAAGTTGTATTTTCGAAGGATAAATAGCATTCCGTAACGAATTTCGCAATCCTGAATTAGATAATTATTTTTTTCGATCTTTATCATTCATTTTCGATTTCGAATGAACGTATTTAGCTAAAAATCCAGAAAGAACATTTAATATATATATACTAATTAGAATTTCTTTTGCCTTCGATAAAAATAAGTACAACGCATGTATGTTTTTAGTACTGCCGTTGCATGGGCCATGTTATTTAGATTTCACAATTCAGAATAGTTTCAAATGAAGCAATTTTTTCTGCCTTAAATCGTTCAAGCAAGTAAAAATTCACATTCTGAAAAAACCGAATTTCATAAACGATCTATCCTCTGAACACTTAAAAATCACATCACTGTACCGTTTAAGCACCGAAAATCGAAACAAACCAACCGACATTTCGATCGTGTAATGGTGCGTTTAAACCAAACGAACGAATGCTCGTTCGTGTCCCAAATTCGTACTCATTTGTTAGACTAACACTTGCTTAATATGGTAAACGATTCGACTGCTAGCATGAATGACTACGAATTTGGTCGAAGTAAGGGACGAACAAGCATTTATCGTCTGGTTTAAATACATTATAAAGATATCGTAATGTTTTATAAATTAGTTTATCGTTTTGAGATTACTTTATCTTAGAATTAATTTGATGAACGATAAAAATGTAACAATCGTAAGCACTGTAATTCGATACAGACTTTTCCTAGTAACATGAATTTACATGATCCTCTTAAATCTCAAACAAGTTAAAAAATTATTTCAAATAAGAACATATCTGCCGAAAGCAATTAAAACATTTCAACACATACATATTTCCTATTCTTATTGTCGCATTTTTATAATCTACAAACTACTATACATAATTTTATATTGCCGAATTGTATTGCAACAATTCAATTAGATATCAAAGAGAAAAAAAGAAGAAGGATATTTCTCGAAAAATATGCATAATCCGAAGAACTCATCAATTTTAAACATTAAGATTAAATAGTCTAAGTAGCTCAAGCGTTTGAACAGTAACATTATTAATATACTAAATTAATGTAACTTTAAATATTTGCAAATACAATCACAGATTTACTTTTAAAGCAAAATAATATAAAATAATATGTATTGCATTGCAATATTAAGATTGAGTTTTTCAAATACTATGGCCTTTCAAGAAAAAGTAAATATCTAAAATGAAGCATTCAATATCTAAAATATTCAAATTTATTATGAACAATTTTAAAAGATTTAACATCTTTTATTAAGTTCTACAGTTTTTTACGGTTTTCTATGTGTTTCTTTTATTTTATTTATGTGTGTTCTTTTTATTCACTTTTTATATTTTAATTTACATCATTCATTTATATTGGAACATTTCCATGCACACTGAAATCTATTTTTATATTGCTGAAAATATAAATGCATATTACGGGTTGTAACTATACTTCCTCAATTATCAATTGTATACTGACCTTCATAAATATTCATCCACGATATGCTTATATCAATTGAGAGAATACATTGCATAACATATTTACTAATAAATTATTTTTGTAAAATTTTGTGATGCTGAATATAAATACGAAAATCAATATTTTCATCATTCTTAGTTTTTGAGAAAATCAACTCTGAAAAAGAAGCATATTTTCAACTTTGAATATTTTCTGTGTTTTAACTGTAAAAGTACACAAATATCTTCTCAAATATACCTGATAAATTTTTAAACTCGATTTTTTCGAAAACGAAGCGTTTTTTCGATTTATTTTTATATGTAGAATCACATTCTACCTGATTGTACCACGATTTCAGGAACAACATCTTGTATGTATTTATATTATGCTACTTGTCCGTTTCTTTAATCTATAACTACATCATCTATCGAATTTTTATCTATTTTAGAGATTTTTTATCTTATTGTCTTCTAAATGAACGCAAAGAGTAATGTAATGGAAGTATTGCTCTTTCTTCTTCCTTTGTTTATATTAATAAATGCGTTTAGATATTTAAACCATGAGTTTTACATATTACATATTACAACAACGATACTTACTGTACAGAATTAGAATTGTTATATAAATTACGAGATTTTTGTTACGAATATATAAACTAATTGTTGATTATTATAGATACAAAATTGATGACTTTTTGTTTTCAATAATGGTATATTGAATAATCAATAAAATTTTTGGCATAGACAAAAAGTCAAATAGGAATATTAGAATAAAAAAATAATACAAAATCTTTGTATATATTTTATAGAATTTTTTACGGAATTGCCTGTACAATAAAACAGTAAAATTCCAATTTACCATCTCAAGGAAATAATGAATAATAATTGAAATAATTCCATTGATTAATTTATATCTTTTTTTGCCTATTGTTTGAATATTTTGTGGAGTATTTTTTTATTTTAGTACATTAAGATTTTCTTTCATAAATTTGTTCTATAATATCAACTTTATTGGTAACAAAATGTTCACGTCTTTCATTCGCGACCTTAATCCACATAATTTGAAAAAGTTTTAAAGTTTTTTATAACGAAGATTATAAGCTCCTGAACATAAAAAGTTCTTTTATTGATTGTTCATTTTTTATTTCTTTGTTGAGTTTTTATTTTTCATAGAGATAAAACAAGTTTCGAGAAACAGAGGCCCATGCCTTCGACTGTTAATTTTCATTAATTAAAAGAAAATAAACAGTTCCTTTTTTTTAATTATTTTCTCAACAAAGTTAACATATCTGTAGTGGTTGGATGAAAGCATATAAAGAAGATAGTTTTTAAATCGAATACGATTCTGTAAGTCCAACGGAATGAAACAATAAAAATTTTCACGTTCAAAATTTAACATCTGATCTTGTGTTGTATTTTGTCTGTTGTAACTTTGCTTGAATATTATAAATACTTTTTTGTTAAAACTAATAATTCTGGTTAATACTCTTCTTTCTATCTACCTGAAACATATTCTACAACCAAATTCTACAGACTTATTAAGTAAAGTCGTAAGATAAGAACTAAGATCATCACATGTTTTAAAATAGTAAAACCGATTATACAATAAACATAGATTGTGTACAGTATGACTCAGTATAGGATCAATAATTCATAGCTTTCAAGTAGGTTCGACATCTGAAAATTATGATATATACTCTGTGTAACAAAAACATACAAGATTCAAACAATGCTATGTTGAGAATATATATCGGGAATATATATTCGAGAGTAGATCGAGTTAGAACACACAAAGTGAAGCGTCAATAAATCGTCGTGTCTAAAAAAAAGTCATTTAGAAGCTATTATTAATATACATCTGTATTTAACATCTGTATTATTTCCGCTACTATTGAAGTTAGAAAAAAAATGATTAAGTGGAATTTAAATTGTTTCGAGGCGTGCATGGGAATTAATGAAAAATTCCGTGACTTTTTTTAGGATGATTATATCTTTTTTGGTATATTAACATATATTTTATGCAATGCGATGTTGTAGTTGACGTCAAGGCGAGTTTATCAACGTATGTACCACGATCTTGAGTGATCTTGAAGACGATCAAATTAGTTTTATTTTAAAGAATGTAGAAGTAATAAAATATAACATTACCTTAGTTTATTATAATATTTATTATATTTATTATAACATCATTTATAATATTATCTCATTTTATTAGATGTTCAAAATGCTAGCCATCTATAACATATCTATACATTATAAGTGAATGATTGAATGACAATACCTGTGGCAGTTCCTAAAAATGCGCAGCTTTTAACCCGTACTACATAATGGTCAAATATCACGAAATGAACAATTGAACCAACACATTACTCGGAATATTTAAACTATACTGTTATAATATTGAATTGCGTTGAAGTAATAGAATTGCTTTAAAAAAGCTCAGAGTTGGGCAATTGTTAATTATTAAAACTATTTATTACTAAGTCGTAATCCTAATCATTAATCAATTAATCATTACTAGAATAAATCAATATTTAATTAATTTTTGTAATCTTTATAATATTTTATTATTAATCAGTAATTTTTAAATCATTAAGTGAGCAATTTATATTTTATTATAATTTATGATCTAATTGTTATATCTAATCTATAATAATGTGTTTTATTATATTTCAACGTGTTATTCCCTCTCATTACTATAATACAAGCGTATTATAATAAACTTCTCTCATTGCTATAATATACGTAATAATTCAAACATATTAATCACGTAGAATCGTGCTATTTAATATAACTAAATGTTATTATTAAACTGCTTGCTTAAATAATAGATCAAGACTAGAGAGAATATTTACATGTGTTTTCTGCTGTGCAATAGTATTATATCATTGAATTTAGAGTAATTTATTAAAGTTTATAATTTCCTGATATATTTTTGGTATAACAATGGTTTATTAATTATAATAAAAAAATCTCAATGTTTTGATCATTTGGTAAGTTTATTATTAAAGTCCATCTTCATTAAGTTACAAAATTGTGCCAATAACGACTCAAGAACAATATAAGTGAAACTTTCAACTAATAAAAATTTTTTTGGACACACCCTGATCAAATTGTAAGATTGTCTACAGCGCAAAACAATGCAAATAATGAATATGTAGTTTCTATAAAATATACATAGAACTGTTAATAAAAGTAAACTGATGATCATAATAAAAAATGTGATCAAGAAAAATTTTATGATTAATGATTTTGATTACTTCCCTTATTCACTAATCAGTGATTATTGATTATTTGATAACAAACCATGCTTAATATTCTGAGTCAACGTTAATTTTAATCATTAATCATTAATGAGATTAGGTTTACCCAATTCTGAAGAAGTTAGTATGTAATTAATAAACAAACACGATTTTGTGATATGAGATTTGCAATTATCATGTTATGATATGCTCCCTCGTTTTGAGTCATTGGTTTTCATATATATGCGTCATTGAGATTGTTTAAATGGACTCTATAATACTAAAAATTAGAAAAACCTGTCAAGCAATTTAAATGAAATAACTTTGAATCTCTCTACCTATAGAAAAATTACTGTTGTCATATCATACCCACTATATTGAACAACTTTTGTTAACAAAGTTTTTCATATATCAAAAACAAAATATTCAAAAGTATTCAAAGATCAAATTACGTTATATAATATACATACATATGTATCTACATATTTTTCATTGTAACGACATTAATTATATCAAAATAAATGCAATATTAATCGTTTTATTTAAAATTTTTAGTTTTTAATTTGTGTTTACCTTTTTATCTTCAGTGTTCATAGTAGTATTATATTTTCATTTTGTAGTCATTTGCATAGCGATTGACGAATCTTTATAGATTCAAAATTAAATTTTTTGTAATTTATCATTTTATATATTAAAAATAAAATCATTTATATATAAATCATTTTATATATAGAAATGAAGGAAATATTCAATATTATTATACATTGTGTTGATTATTGAACTATATACTATAAACTATATAATTTTGATTATATAATTAAATAATTAAATAATTAAAATATATAGATCCAGAGCCATCAAAGTACAATTGACATTGATAACAATTAATCTATGTAAATGTTTCTTCTGAACAATCTTACAAAGTTACGAAAGTTAAGATTTTGAAAAGTGAAAGATCTCTCGAATGTCGTTTCTATAGTCTTTTTATTTCTGAACTGTCGATTCTGCAAAAGTTTCCATTGAAAAATCAGCAATTCATCACAGACCACGTATACGATAACATCATGTCGAAACAAAATGCATTTGCGGTCTACAAACATTGGCCGTTTTCTCACAAATGAACTTGTTATAATGGAGTATAATAAGCATTGGCAATCATAAATAATTCCAAGTGCATTCCATTGTACACACAAGCTTTCAAACCTAAATAATCATCTATAACAATAGATTAGACGATAGAAATAGATTATAATAGATTATAGAAGATAGAAAAGCTACAAAAACAATATTCTCTCCAATCGTGATTTACATTTTTGTGTAACCGATGATTGCAAATTTATTTTCTATTGAAAAATATGCAGGAATTATTATTTCGATGAAATAAGTGGTATATGTAAATTAAGTGTTTAGCTATATCTTTTTCCAATTAAAAGGGAAACGATAGAATATTTTTGAATTATCTGTAAAATATCAATTGTTAAATTGAAATTAATCATCAATCTTGGGTATTTAATATAGGAATAGAATCATTATTTTATGTGTAACTGGATTGTTAGATTGAAAGATTCTAATCAATTAAAAAGCAATGCGTTGCTATATAAATTAGTTAAAAAAAAAGTGTACAAATATATCAATGTAGAACGTACAAGTGCATAGCAAGCAAGCAAGATTAAATGATAAAACATATCTATCCATGACAACAGTTTCAAATGTTAGACGATATAGTTTCTCTGGCATACTCACAGCATCGGTGACTCCTTATCACCAGTGCGTTCAATGCATAAAGCGTAAAGTTCGTATCTCATGCATACATTCATAGAGGCAGTGGAAAGTGCTGTGGTAAGAGAACCGAGGCGAAAGTCATAACTTACGGTGCTCCATCGTTGATCTCGTTCTCTCCTCTATTCTCTCTTTTTCGCTGGCGAAGTATCGAAATACCCGCGAAATCACCGAAGGGTGACTGAGGCACGTGTGACGGGCAGCCGTGGCTTTTGATATGCCGTCGAAGCGAGCACGAACCGCTCAAAATTCCATTTCCTCGAGAGAATTCATTCGCTCCCTTGAGTTCATTGAAAAATAGCCCACTTACCACGCTTCATGGCCTCTTGTTACCATAAATCAATCGCGTCTTTCTGGTTTTTCGTTCCTCGATTTCTTCTTTCTTCCATTCTTTGCCTCTATTTCTCTTATAATTTTTCTTTGTTCTAGTGTCTTAAATTATTTTAATTCTTTAAAGGAACAAGCTATCAATACTACCCAATCTAATTGTTATAAACTAATATTTCGTCCGGTGATTTAAATTAAATATTAAATAATCAATGGCGATAATAAGAAAATAATTTAAAAGCATTGAACATGTTATTTATTATTTTTGTATTAGTATAATTATATTAATAATTTGTGTTAGTATAAATTTTGTTTTAGATAGTTTCATTTATATCTTAATTACACATGAATTAATTGTTATATTGAAGAAGTAATTAAATGAGTTTTACTCGTTAGATAATAAAGATTATTTTATTTTAATATTAGATTATAAACATATTATTATAAAAAATAAAATAGCTTTTTTTAAGAAATATGATAAAATTATAGTAATTTTCTCTCTTGTTCTATTCCGAAATTCTATGGTAAATGCTACTCCTCAAAAAATGAATGCTTACTGAAGACATATTTTCTAAAAACTCCCCAATTCTAAACTTCATTTTCTGAACAATCAATCTTATGGTAACTATATAATCTTGAATTTCTTCACATTCTTAGATATTTGAATTGCTTTGACTATTAAAATATCATGATAAAATAAAATATCTGATTCTCAATATTTGAGTAACATATTATATATTATTTGTTATAAATATAATATTTATAAAAAAAAAGTATTAAGTCAATTATAATAAATTTGAATATGTGAGAATTAATTATGATATTCATAATTGATAACATATATGAGAGTTAATTATGATCATAAGATCCTTATAATTCTGAACTTACAATTACGTTATTTCGTTATTTTTTCGCTTATATTATTTAGATTTTTTTACTGTATTCAAAACTAACTTAAAATTACTTATGTAAAAAAGATACAGAAAAATTTAAAACATTTAATCTTTCGTTATATTAAAGAAGGAAAATCTTACTTTTAAATAATATAATTAAGATCAAAAAATAAAAGTACTGGTTACGAGACATAGCATTCTTACTTGAATAATTTAACCGTAAGAAATTAATTTTTTTATACTAACATATTACAGTTCGTGAACAATTATGATCAATAATTCCGAATTTATTTGAGTCGTACTAAAAGAAATCGTATTATCCTACATTAATTGACTTGTCCTATTGTCCTACATTAATCGATAAATAAAGTGAAACAGATTATGCAATTTTAATAAATTTATCAATTTTTCGACTTTCTTCCAAATTAATTTGTAGGTTCGTTTTGATTATTTTATATTCTTATATCTTCCTTCTGTTTCATTTTTTATTTGTTTTCACATTCTTCTAAAATATTTGTTTTTATTGTAGTTTTATTATAGTTGAAAGACTTATTGTATCTGAAAATTTTTTATAAATTCTTTATATAAAAACAAAAATTATTGCTGACAAATGTTTAGTTTTCCTATTCATATAAGTAATAGTTTCTATATTATATTATTATTCCTAAATTTTTCTCAATTTTTCTCTAAAATGTCCATGTTACATATCAAATAAAATCAATAATTAATATATTCTTAAGCAACATTGAAATGTACTAAATATACTAGAAAATATTGTGTAATATATAATACATATGTAGTACAATGTATCTATCTATTCAAAATATCATTATTTTAAGTAACATTTAAGTAGTAACTACTTATAAAAATTAAGATATAAAACGAATGAAAAGAAATATAATACGATCCTTATGAGTAAACACATACATTATATAGATTGCATCTTGAGAAATTAATCTCATTCTCTTTTCGAATAATTTGGTCTTTATATGCAGGACTCAAAAGTCAATTACCGTGACTCATTTTCGATTAAAAATGACTTGATATTATACAAATATATTATACGTTTCTTCTCGAAATCTCGAGGTCAGTGAAGTAGTTTAATTATAATATTATATGATTATATCATTACTATTGTTATAATGATCTATTCTTCCATCAATTGAAGACTTTCACAGTAAAATTGTTTTTAATGAGAAGTGAATTACAGTAATTAGTTTTTGGGTCCTTCATATAAGAATCAAATAATGCAGAATTGCGGATTGAGAATACAAAAATATTAATAATCATACGCATCGGAATAACATGTACAGCGAACAAAAGATGGTTCTTCATAAAAAAAATAAAAAAAAAATTAAAATAAAAAATAAATATATGAAATAAGAAAATTTTTTTATTTGAAGCTTCGTTTTTAAGAAAATTGACTTTGAAGATTTATTGAGATTTTGAATTTAGCTAATTCTAGATGCAATAATTAACGATGAAGGAATAATAATTCTAGAAAGAATAATTAATAGCAAACTAACCTAGATGCAAAAGTAAATAAAAAATAAAATTTTTTCATTTAATACTTCATTGAGAAAATAAACTTCGAATATATTTCATTGAAAATTGCCTTGGTATACATATACTTGATAAATTTTCAAATTTGATTTTCTCGAAAACAAAGCATCTTACATAAAAATTGTTTTACTACTTTCTATTATTTCTGTATGTATTACTTTTGTCTCCCATTAATTATTCTGCTCTGTCATGTCTAGAATCAACTAACTTGAAGTCTACTTGATAAATCTTTAAGCCCAATTTTCTCAAAAACGAATTTTGAAGTAAAAAAATTTTATTTTCTTATTTATTGTAAGGAATCATCTCCTGTCCACTTATACATGTTATTCCGGCGCACTCTATATTTACGTAGTTTATTATAAGTTTCATCTTGTATTGTATTATTCTGTATTATGTATTATATATCACTGTACTATGAAAAAATTTTTTATTTTGATAATTTTGGTAACATTGACAATTAATTTTTGTCATTAACTTTTTTCACTATGTAGTTTTTATCAAATACTATCGCATATGAATATAAATTTCTAAATGATTACTCTACAAATCGATCATTATTCGAAGAAAATGAGATGTAAAAGTTAACTAAATAAGTGTAATTAAATAAGTTATAATTATGGTACTCTTACTTTCAACTGTATTTCTCATCATTTTCACGTTGATTCTAGGAAAAATGATTACTACATTTTCTATTTCGTAAGAGATGTAGAACAGTCAATTTTTAACATCTTTCTTTAAAATCCACTACATTGTATGTATTGAATGTAACATAACAGTATAAATAAATCAATGACGATAAAAAATTGTCGATAATTCGAACGGATACAATTTGATAAAAGAAAATTCCATTAAAATTTAATAAATAAATCCCTCATTTTAAAGCGTATTCCCTTCGTTTCTACTTTGACAGTCCTAAGTCTGTTTGTTTTAAGATCATTTTACATCATGCAGCAGGTGGCAAAGTAAGGATACTTTTTCTTGAAAGTTCAAACATCTATTTTAATATTACAAATATTTTCACGACTAGAAAATGTTAAGATCTTTTGGATTTTTGTTGTTTAACTCTAATATTCAAAATTTAATAAAATGATGAAAAAAAATCGTACAGTAGAGTGCGCAGAGGTTATTTCAGTCTTCATGGATTTAGTCCCAAAAAATCTTTTAAATATTTTTACAGACGTTTGAATTTTTACCTTTCCACCCACTGTATGATTATCTTCGAAAAAAGCGAACTCACGACTATCAAAATAGACTGGATCGTTGTATGATTTTTTCTACAAAATTTAAATTATCAGTTTTAATTATCGATCATTTTTTTATCATTACTGGTTTAATGTTCTTTATTGTAAAATAACAATGGAATTATGAGTTATTTTCATTTAGAAAAATAGTATAAAATATAAATACTTTTACACGTAGAATTCACTATTTTTATGTAACCACAAAAATTGATAATTCCATTGAAAAATAAAATTTTTCCTATATTTTTATTTGTAAAGAAATGGTTGTTATTATGTTATATTTTCACTATATGACTTTACTACATTTTTGGTTGATAATATCTTAGATGAAGAGAATTTGCTAGACAGTTTAAATGTATTTATATTAAAAATGCTGTAATATGTGAATGATTGATATAGTGAATGTAAAAAGTATTTGATAAAACATTGTTTATATTTTAAAAAAATAATATTATGTTTAAATGACATATTTTAATAAGTTCATAAGAATATTATACAAGTTTTTATGAATCGGAAATGTAAAGGGAAAATTTCAATCTTCAGAACTGTAGAGATAAAATATAATTGATATTTATTTAATAATAAGTTAGTGACAAGACAGAGGACAAGAGATTAACTCAAATTAACTCTTTTTTAATAATACAATCAACTCTATTTTAACAACTCTGTCGACGCTTTCTCACAATTCCAATCGACTCCGTTTCCAACACGCTCGACTCTCTCCTTTTTAAAAAGAAAAACACCAGCCGCCAATATTGCGTCTCCGCATCACACTTAAATACCTTCTTTCTCTTTCATACATTTCTTCACACTGCAGAACGAAGATCTACGATATTAATCCACGATGCTACAAGACCACGATGGATTTAGTTATAAAAAAAATTGTTTAATGCACTTTAATAAAAAGCTTTGAATATACGAAATTTTCAAGAAAAAAGTATTTGATTACTTTTTTTCATAATGATTTAAACATTTTAAAAAGAAACTCATAATCAGTATTATGAAAATAGAGACTAGGTACATCTTTGTTGGGTTTAGATAAGTTGTTCTACGATTTTCTTTTACGAATGCTATTATAATAATTACAACAGTTTATGAAATTGTAACAGCATCGACAATTTTTTTGTTCAGCACAGAATTCTCAAACTTAATGCAAAATTGTTGACAAAATTTTAAACTTTAAAATTTTGTAAAAAAAAATCATAGAACAATCCAATTTAGTTCATTTTAACGTATTTCTAATTTTTTAAAAGTTTCTATTTTTCTTTCTTTTTTGTTTTGCAGTATTGAAAATGAGATTCGTTTCCTTCAAGGAAAAAAGTAAAATTTGCATCATTTTTAAGGGAGACTTTTTTTCGAAAATTTTGCAAATTCAAACATTTTTATAATTAATCACCACAAAATTTTTTTATTAAGTAAATTAATTATAGTCTTGAATATTAAAATCTCTTCTCTACGACGATATCCTAAAATTTGTTATATGATACTTTTTTATAAAGTTATAAGAGATTGAAATATTTATAATTTTTCATTAAGTGTCATATACTGATCCTTCTTATATTTATTATATGTTCAATTACGTACACATTTACGTATACATACATACAATTACATATATTTCAGATCTGCAAAAATCGTTCTTATTCTTTCAATCTTAAATCAGTGCTCCATTGAAATTGAAATACATTAAAGAAAAAAAACATCAATTAATCATTCTACTTTTACTTCGTAAAGTTCCGTTAAATAAAAAGAAGTTTTCATCGTAGATTTTTTCATAAAAATTTGTCTCGAAAATCGAACGAGCAAGCCGATCAAATTTATTACTTTCCAGTTTGAGTTACAACCATTATGAAAGAAGAAAAACTGTCAAAACGACCATCGATCCTCCGTCGCGACAGCTCCTTCCACAAGAATGAATTAAGGATATAATGGACTGATTCGAATTAATCATTGAAAATTGAGGGTACCATGGACTGATTAAGATTTGGCATTGAATAATAGATTAGCGTTCAAGATCTTCAAAAGTAACACCAGTCAGCAACTTATTACTTCAATTTACTTCCCTTATTCGCTTGTCAATCTTTTTGAAAAAATTTTGTAATGAAAATCTACATATGCCATTATCTCTTAATTGTATTTTACGCTTGATTGCTCGTACATGATAGTGCGTTAAAGCTACAAATTGTTCTGCAATTATCTTTTATCAAATTGTCAAAATCATATTTATTAAAAGGGTTTTACTTTTTATAAGATAATAAAATTATGCTGGGCTACAAAGATTGTTAGAAAATGTAAAAATTATTTCATTTCTAACTTAGGACTAACAACAAGTCTGATGTTGAATAATGATCGTCCACTGCTGAGATATAACGAGAGATCGTTAGCAATCTCAGTTTCTAATTTAATAATCTCAGTTAATTGCTAATGCGTTTTTTCACAAGTATCTATAATTGGAAACAATGATGAACTACTTTTCCTTTTTAGCACATCATTACATAGTACATACATATATTCTTTAGTACACATACTCTCGCTCAAAAATTTTAGAACAAATACTACATTTATTTCAAAATTAGAAGAATTGAAAACTGAAAAATTGTACTATCTATCAAACGTTAATGACGTTAATTAGAGGGTTAAAAATAAAAGATGTTTTAAAATTTCTGAGCGAGAGTTTCTATATATATAATTTGAACAGTTAATATTTATAATTCCTTTCTATTCATTAAGAATCGTAACTACAGTGACTCTCATTAATATTTAAATATTTGAACATTAAATGTTGAAATTGTTATAATTTTATAAAAAAAATCGTATAACAATAAACTTGGGCTCATATTAAAGCTTGAAATTCTACTATCAAAATGTAATTCTACTATCATTTTATTCTAAGATGTCTTGTAGCTAAAGATGTTTTTATACTTTATACTATGTATGATGATAAAGTGAAGAGTCTTTTCTTATAATTCTTTTCATGACTGAATCTACAACAAATTTGAAGATTGAAGCCTTCCCTTTACAACTATTTCTCAAAATTTGCAGTAAATTTAATTTCTTTCACCAATTTATTGACGAAATATCTTTGAATATTAGACGAAAACGAATATGATGACGAAAATGTTCTTGAATTTTCTTACATTTAAGAATGAATTTTTTGTCATCTAAGTTACAGTATTTAAAGTTCAATAAAATGGCGCAAAATATTCTACATTAAATTTTATTTAATGTCCTTATTTATTTTAAATGTCCTTGTAATATGGAGGCTTCAACCTTCAAATTCCTTCTTTGAGTTTTAGTATAAAAAAAATTTGTCAGTGGTTTTACATACTATGACAAGATATAGCATTTTCGAAAGAAAAGAAGTCTTTATTCTTCTATCCGCCAGGAAATGTAAAAACATGTCATGTTTCAAGCTTTAAAATGAGCTATAATATTATTTCATTTTTGAGTTATAATACCGAGTTACACGTAGTAAGAATTATGGTTTCGATTTGGAAGAGAAAGCAAATTATAGTCCTATGAAGTATCAATTTAAATTTTCAATTTTAATTATTCTAACTAAAGATTAATAAATGCAAATTATATATAATGCTTTTAATAATTTACATCTGACACGATGTAACATATTAAAATAACTAATGTTTATTGAAGAGTAAGGGGAAAATCGTGAGGTAAAAGATTAATGAAAGTCATTGTGCATGTGTATAGTCGAAATACCAAACCTGGTTCCTAGGTGATTTATAAATTTTTTAAATTTTTATATAAGGAATGAAGATTTTTTGAAATCATGTTTGAAAAATAACATCACTCAAGCACATAATATCTATCATTTTCCACTTTACATAATTCAATTCGATATTGAGTATTCCCCACGGCAGCTCTAAGAATTTGTTTGCGGTAAGGCTTAAATTTCATCTCGAATGTTGTTTTGCAATCAGCAAAGTGTTTCCGATTTATTTTGATATACTTTTTTCTTCTCATATCTCAGTAAATGGTGATTGTGCCACGTATTTAATCTCGGCTCACTTCCTAAAAATTTTCAGCTCTATTTATTAAAAACCCACATTTGTAATCTACTTTGAATCGTAGCATATAAAAATTTCTAGGTCTATATCATTTACTAGCAACTGTTGTTATACTTCCATTTATGAAAGAAAAAGAATCCTCTGCATTAAATTACCCCGCACCAAATTATACATTCAATAAGGCAAAGCTGATATATTGCTCTCGAATTACAAGTGCACCAAAATTTGCAGTTTATTTTGTTCGAGAAATCTTCTTTTTTCTTACAAATTGTTGGAAACGAACGACAAAATGTATTAGATAGTCATATATAATTATGGTTGCGAGTGATCTAAAATTCTTAACAAGATATATGTATGTATGTATGGAAATAAATGGGTTTTAAAATTCCTCATATAATAATTAATCATAACGTTATTTTACAAACGTTATCTCATATTTGTATGCAATTGACTAGACCATGATGTTCATTGTAGGTCCCATTGAAATCATCGACACAGATTTCTCCGACACTCTTTTCACCGACAATATTTCATCGACTCCAGATTTGCCCGACAGCGACTTTGCTCGACAACAGCATTAGACAATTGCATATCGCCATAGACGTTGCCTCAGTTTGCGTTTGGCTATGGTCTTTATTGCTACTAGTATCGAAGAGTTGTAATCATTCTTATTGTTAGTGAAAATAGTTAATTATACAAAAATGTCTTGACCATATCCAGAAAATGATGGTTCTAAATTCTTTGCGTTATCATTAGAAAAATAATGATGAACAAATATAATGTCATTGGTCAATATCATTGTCGGTTAATATTGTTGTCGGCTAAAACTGTTGTCGGGTAAATCTGGAGTCGATGAAATATTGTCGGTAAAAACAGTATCGGAGAATTCTGTGTCGATGATTTCAATGTGACCCGTTCATTGTTATATGTTCCTTGCGTTCTAATTATTGAATGATTATTCTCAAAGCAAAATTACACAATTTTAATTTAGCACAATTGACAGATAAGCTATTACATGATGAATCTCCAAAACTTTACGATTTGAAAAAAATTAGTCTAAGAAATCTCGAAAAAAATTATTAATTTCTAAAATTTCTTAAAAATATTCTTTAGAATAATTATTAGTTTTTAAATACTGTTTCGTTCCAAACCGACTTGCTGAGGTACTGCGTAAAATTATATAAGGTGTATAAAAATTATATGTCATGACCACCGAAATTATATGTTAAATCTTTTTTTGTTAAATGTCCACGATCCTATATTACCTACGTGTAATCACAAATTATCCGCTGTACAAGACGAATCACTATATATATTTTGTAGATTTAGAGACTTCAGTAATTAAAGATTAGTATATGTATATGAATTTCTCTAATTAAATATATTATATAAATGTATATATTATATAGTATATAAATTGTTATACATTCTATTTTGAAAATAATTCAAACAAACTTAAGTTTCTTATAATCACTAAGTACATAACAGTATTTCGTAAAGTAATAAAATTTTCCGTGTATATTAACTTTCCATAGGCATTCCAGACTGTTTACGTCCTGAACGAAATTTCACTCCTAAATTTCTTGAAAGTAAATTTTTATTTTTTTAATATTTTTTTAATATTTTTAAATATTTTTTTAATATCTTTTAAAAATTTGCCTTAAAACTAATTATATGTGTAATACAAACAAAATTTGTATAATACAGTAATTCGATAATACTCCGATATTTTTTTAGATTTTTTGAAATCAGAAAATTAGGTATGAACTAAGCAATTTTCAGACAACGCGATAAACTGTTTAGAGGATTAAATTAGTCGACATATAATATTGTTTTTATAGAATATGCAAACAAATTAATTAATAATTAATCTAATTATATCTAATATATTAGATTATCTAATATATCTAATTTGTAATTAATCGTTATATGTATTTATATTTTCTATAATATTACTTCATTCTTATTATTAGGTCTATGTTTAATACTTTCATGTCGCGAATGTTTCAAGAAGTCCCATTAGGTTCAATAAAGGATTAAGCTTACTAAAAGTTTAATAAAGTTTCAACGTTTTAAACCAAGCAGACTCGGTCGCTAAGTAAATTACTATTCAGTGATACTAGCCAGAGAATGTGACTGATTTATTTGAGTTTTTCAAACTTATGAAACTTTTTTTTTAAACTTATGTCTAGCTGCTGCGTACTAGACTATATACAAAATAAATCAACTGCTTACTGTATTATTGTATTTGTTTCTATTGATTCGTTTACTAATCAGTTGAATCAATCATCTACTCAACGATGGAGAGTGTGTTGTTATTGTTATTATTTACTTATTTAATAGTAACAAGATTCGATCTAAAAATTTTAAATCTAATATTTATTCGCGTTTACAACTTTCTACTGTTAATTCATTGCGTTCCAGTTAAACAGATGACAAATAATTCGATCTTGGTACGCGGAAACATTCAAACTCGTTCAAGAAATATACAAAATTATTCCTTCTTTTGGAACAGGTAACTTTACCGAAATTTATCGGAACAACTGAACCAAATAACGAATTACGATATATTTATAGACAGGAAACTATCTACATTTCTAAGTATGAGATTTCTTAATATAGCCAATCGGATAATGGAATGATCTACGGCAATAAATGTGTACATGTTTCAACAGTATCAAACTTCTAGGCTTCTATTTCCCTTCTATAAATAATGCACGCTAAGAACATAATACATAAAAAAAGGATCATGAATTATATATCGGTTCCACTTGAATACGATTCTGTTTTTAAGATTTGTTACATTTTTGGAATAATTTAAGACATGTAAAGATTTTGTTCTTGTCACTTGTAGCAGTTTGCAAGCGTAAAATTATATTGAATAAACTTATTACATTAATCAAATATTGGTCCATTGCAACGCTCGAAAGTGATTCATCACAATCACAAGCATAAATAATTCTGTTTCGATACTTCTTTTCAATAATATAATTCTCCTTCTGTTCGGGCGATTTCCTATAATTCTAATTATTAAAATTATGGATACGAAAGACGTTAGGCTTCTTGTCCACATAAAATAATTTATTATTCTATTTTTAGATAAGGACAACTATTTTAGATAAGCTCATTTGTTTCTTACTGGCAAGAAGTCCTAACGTCTAATGTTCTCACGCTCTATCGCGGCTGTTGTGACACGATAGTTGTCTTTCCCGGCAGCTGATTCGTGTGTCTGTTATGTTTGGTATCCTCCAAAAACGATCACTTTATCAATGCTTAATAATTTCATCATTTTCAGAAGAATTACGTCAGAGCGAACAACTCACCGCACTTGCCATCACTTTTCTATAAAACAAGTCCGCCGTCAGCGGAGAAGACAGTAGATCAGTCGATGCAAGTTAATGCGACATTAAATTCATTCACATAGTGCATGTTACAACCATTGCATTGTCAGTGCGCTACTAAACTGAACAGTACGTCAGTGCGTACTACTGCGTATGTACAGTGTATTTCAAAATTATTGGTCACGACCACCATAGCGGAATTCTGCATTGTTGGATCGGTGGAGATCTGTTTGAAAAATAACGTGCAAAATTGTCCTTGACCGGGTTTTCAAAGTTTTTTATTGTCGCATCGTAATCTATTCATCGAGAGGATAAAAGGGCTCTAAGGAACTATGAGTCGGAAATGACCCGTTCTCCTGAAAAACAGTTACATATATCTAATTATTATTAAACACGCCGTATATGTAATATGTTTATATTTTGCAATGGAATAAGCTCTGCTTTTGCCGATTGATGTCATATTGATGTCGAGACGAATTCGACACTGTATAAGCTGATATAATATTACATATATATATACTCGCGTCGGAAAATAAGTTAACGCATTTTGCTTTTTCTAGTATTTTACAATAAATTATATCTCAATATTTTGTATGGTAACCTTTTGTGACTATAACGTCTCGTAGACGGTTTGGTATGCTCTGAATTAATTTTTTAATTATATCTGGACTGATATTGGTTCATTCCTTATATAATGCCTTAATAATAATAGTTTTATTGGTTTTCTCGTTTACGGACACATTATTTTTAAATGATCCCATAAGTGCTCGATGGGATTTGTGGGGGTCAGTCCAGTATGGTTATATCATTATCTTCCAAAAATTTCTCCGTTATTTTTGCCTTGTGTTTGGGATCATTGTTTTGTTGGAAAACGTATTCCCTTTCTAATTCCATGTTTTGCGCCGTACCAATTGTTTTGTAGAATTTTAATGTATTTGACTGGAGAAATAAAAGAAAAGTTAGAACTGCCAATAACATAAATTAAGTAACGTTTATGAGAAGAAGGGGGTTTTCATGACCATGTGCGCAGTTGAAAGCCACTAATTTTTAAGAGGAATGCATTGAAATGGTTAAATTGCAACGGAATACTAAAGAAGCTACAATTGAGTTTTCGGAATCGAAAATTTGAAATATTTAATAATAATAGGCAACGATATGTTCGGAGGAAAAACGGCGAAAGTTTTAAAAGGGGACATGTGAAAACATGGAGGTGGCTCTATTATGACCTGGGAATGTTTTAGTAGGCATGATGTGGAAAACCTAGTTATTATTAACGACAAATTGACAACAGCCAAATACATTGAAATTCTACAAAAAATGGGATTCGAAAGGGAATACTTTTTTCAACAAGACAATGATCCTAAACACAAGGCAAGAATAACAATGAAATTTTTGGAAAATAATGATATAACTACTAAACTGACCTCCACAAATCCCACCGAGCACTTATGAGATCATCTAAACAAAATGTGTCCGTAAACGAAAAAACCAATAAAACAATTATTATTAACGTATTATATAAAGAATGAACCAATATTAGTCCAGATACAATTAAAAAATTAATTCAGAGCATACCAAACTGTCTAGAGACGTTATAGTCGCAAAAGGTTACGATACAAAATATTGAGATATAATTTATTGTAAAATACTAGAAAAAGCAAGATGCGTTAACTTACTTTCCGATCCTATTATTGTAGTCACATTGCATACTTTGTTTCTCCTTTCCTTAATTCTAAAATATTATATTATTTCTATGCTTCTATGACCATTCGTTCACTGTATTACTCTACTAAATATCTTCAAGAATCAACTCATCAAACATAATATCTCACTAATTTCTTCAATTTTTATGCACGACGCTGACCGTTAACTTACTTTCCGACGCTATATATATATAAGATAATATGAATGGTTACAAAAATTATTCTCCAGAAAAATCCTTCTGATGACAAATATAGGAAAGCCGAAACAATATCTATTGTATAGTATACAAATTGAAGACAAACGTATGGTACAATCGATGGTGCATGCTTCTACATGTAAAATTAAACCGAAAAAGGAAAGAATATTTTTTCGTTTGACTTGACATTTCTCGTTTTCGAGAAAATTGAATTTCAATATTCTATTATGTACGCATGATTGAATGATTTTTGGATTCATATTTATTCAGATCTTTCGCTTTTAACATATTTGTGAAGTAGGAATTTAGGAAATAACTTCCCGAAATACTTCTCGAAGTATATATATGCACGAGTATGTATTCACAATTGTTTTTACAGATAAATTTACAATCATATACTAGATAAAATATACCTTCCTCTTTATTTTTCTATTTCTTTCTTTATTCCTCCTACTTTTCCCTTTCATTGCAGTGTTATATACATACTAACTAAAAATATAACTACAGATTATAATAACCGATACTACATTCGATATATATATATATATATACACATACATAATCTGTAGTTATATTTCTAGTTATGTTCAATTACAAAAGATGGCCTGTTTGCTGATCATAAAAACACGAGAAAATATAAATGTGATGCGATAAGCAGAACGTAGGCGTAACGTAGGTTTCTCTTTTTGAAAAGAGGAGAATCGAGCAAGTTGCAAAACGGAGTCGATGAGAGTCGTTAGAAAACGTTGAAAGAGAATTGTTTAAAAGAGTCGATTGTGTTGTCTAAAAAAGTTAATTATGTTGTTTAAAGAGTTTATTTGAGCCGTTAATTTGTGTTATTTGTCTTGTTTAATTATTTGTCGTCTGATTATCATTAGTGTTATCAAATAAACAGTATTTATATTATATATATATATATAAAATTTGTAGCAATATATATGTATATATGTATATATGTATATATAATATATATGTATATATATTATATATGTATATATGTATATATAATATATATGTATATATGTATATATGTATATATATAAATATTAAACGAGTAAAAAATCGATTATTATGTATCTGGAATTTTTTTTTCTTTTTTGGAATATTTTTTAATTTTTTGGAATATTTTCCTTTTAAATCTTTCTGATGAGTTCAAATATATTCATAAAATAAAATGTATTGCAATAAAATCAAAATAATATATACATAATAAAATAAAATTGAAAATATAATACAAGTGAATAACATGTTCTAAAGGTTCTAAAAGTTCTAGAAGCTTTAATGATTACAAACTTTGGAAACATTGTATAAATGTAATTTGTACTGTGACTTATCCTCTAAAACTGATTATAAAAAGTTGCAACGTAATGCACATTAAAAATGTGCTTGAAAACTTGATGTGAAACATTGTGTAAATTATTTAAAAAGCAATATATTCTATATTCATGTATACTATCTTCATATATTCTATTTAAAAAATCTGAATATTTGAACACATATTCGTTCTTTTACATTAAATAACGTATACATTTGTTTAATTGGCGAATCAGCAATGCGACTGCCTTATCTCTTCAGATAACTCCTCAGACGACTCGTCTAATCTTCGAACACCTGTCCACTAAACTGGCTTCAAATCACAGGAAGAGGAATTAGATCGAAGGAGGAAATCTATGCCATTGATTGCCAATGTACTAACTGCAGATTTATGACAGAGGAAGTAGAAGCAAATGCCTGTTAAATGTTAAATATTGAATGTTAACTTGTGCCTGTTTCCATGTCAATTTTGTCAAACGAATTTACTAAATATTGAGTAGAAAAGAAACTGATTTTTAGAAAAATTTATATTATTTTGACACTGTAAAAGCTAACATTTATATATTACATATATGCGATCCTATTTTAAACGTTGTGTAAATTAAAAATGTTAAGAATATGCACTAGGTGAAATATCAGTTTTGAGAAAAGATTGTATATTTTGAAGAATTATTATACACTTACATCACTTTTAGCAATAATCGATATCCAGTTTTTCAAGATTCAAGGCAAATAGCCAAGAATCAGTTTCTCTAATAACAACAAGCTTCCTCCGATCTTAAGGTTAGGAATTTTCCTTTAATTAGATAATGCTATATTCTAACAAATGAACATAATCACTTAAAACAATTTTGAAGAGAAATTTCTGAGCATGAACTCTTTTGATTACTGATGAAAAATTTGAAGTTCATAGGGCTTTGTACTATGCAGAATATTTTTTACATTTTTTATTGCTAAACCTTTGCTCAATTGTTTGGATTTATGATACGGGATGTTTGAGTAACATCTCTCTAATAAAGCCTAAGATTAAGGTAATCATGAAAATACGTTTTTCTATTAAACGTTGATAAAAATATCCCCCAATGAATCAGTTTTTTTTAATTCGTTTAATTATTGACGACACCATTTATATTATTGGTCACAAATTATTTACGGTAACTTGCAAAAGTTTTTAACGAAATATATTTTCACTCTATATTCCAAAAGCAATATTATTCTAATTGTAGGAACAAACCTGGATTTATATTTGTTTTAAATATCTAGAGAAAACCTAGAAAAAATACTTGCATTAAACATAAAAATATAAAAATATAAGAAGACACTTGCTAAAGCACAATATAAAACAAACATGCTACTATAAAAAATAGCATTATAAATTGCAAAATGAAAAAATGTAAAATTTTTATAATTTTTGAAATTTTTTATTATAATACTTTGAAATAAAAATAATATTTTTTGTTATGTATACAGTCACTATATTTCCTCAAACGTGACTCACCTTTTTTTAAACATTTTCAAAAATTTTTTATTGACTTCAGCATATTATATTAAGAATTATTCAATTTTCAAAAAATTTTAAAAATTATTCTTTATCTGTAACCCCATTTACAACTTAATTTTTAAGAGGAAATTATTTAGAAAAGTCAAACTTCCCTTAAACTACAGTGACCACAAATAAAGAAAGAAGTAAGCAGTTATTATTTTTCTGTAGTTCTTCAGCCTTACAAAGTTTTATTCAAATCGAAGCCGAACCGTTTACAATTTTGTGAATTTAGAATGCTTACTTATATGTGAGAACAAACTACGGTGTTACAACACGGATGCGCAGATTCGATGTTCGTTTCCGTTCTGTCCGCTTTCCTTACGAACAGTTATGAGGGTAAGGATAGATAGGACTGAAGTGGAATTTCGACGAAGCTTCTGCGATTGATTGTTATATTTTGGTGACAGTAACAATTTACAAGATTAATTGAGAAACACTGTGTCACGACGTTCGATTGTTGGCGATATTATCCACGAAGAACTGTGACACAATGATTAATGTCTAAAAGGAACTGACTCGAAATTATTTCCTTTTCCTTTTGTTTGTTTGTTTATAGTTGATTTAATTGCAATATCTGGCATTTTGTAACCCTTTAACCTCCATATAAAGATATATTTGTTGGGTGAATGCTTCTCACGAGAGATAGTGTGACTTTTTATCGTTGCTTGTTACTAGGTGAGCAGGAAAAACTTCAAAAAGAACGCATATCACAATTGGATTCTATTTTTGGTTTTGATCCTGTTCGAATTTTATGAAGTGGAAATTGCGGATCTACGTAGCTTTTTCTTGATTTTTAGTGGGATGTTGTTGACGTTGTAGTGTTCTGTTTGGCTGATAAGTGGGTTTTGATGCCCTGTGTGATGAGCGCTTTCAAGTAAGTTTACAATGTACTCCTGAATTGTTTGAATGATAGCACTTGCGTATCATTCGTGAATAGAATTAGTGTCATACGATTTGTTGAGGATTATGCGCAGGAATTTATTTCGAATTCTTTGAATCCCACTAATGTGTGACTTTGCTGTTGCAGTCCAGATTTGATGGCCGTATGTTATTATCGACATAAGACACATTTTATATAAGTTTATTTTGATATTTGTTTTGAGATTGCTGTTTCTGCGAAGTAGCAGGTATAGTCTTCTGAGTGCGGGGAAGGCTGAATTCTTCTGGTAGTCGCTGGAGCCCAGGTGACTTTAGCATATAGAAGTACACCAAGGTACTTGACTATGGCGGACCAAGGGATGTTGTGTCCTGCGACGGAGATTTGACTTGTGGGTTTGAATCTCTTTGTGAAGGCAATGGCTTGCGTTTTAACTTGAGATTGATTTTTAGTTTTCAGTTTGTAAAGTAATCTTGGAGTTGATCAAGGTGTGCTTGAATGTACCTGGTTGCGCTTGTGTGATTCCGCGATAAGGCAAAGATGGCATTTTCGTTTGCGTAGATGTGTAAGTGGGAATTCTAAGGCCTCGAGTATGGAATCATGCTGGGTGCTGTGCCAGACTGAATCGAAGGCTTTTTCTAAATCTAAGAGGAGAAGTTGTGTTATTCTGGTTTTGTTTACCTCTAGATTTCTAGTGATCTGTTCCATAACTCACTGTAGCTGCTGGATACATGAATGACTTTATCTGAAACCAAACTGCAGAGGAATGATTATATTACTGTTGTTAACATGAGTTAATAGGTGAGTGATAATAATTTTTTCAAATAATTTGCTGATGGTACTTAGGAGGCTGATTGGTCAGTAGCTTTAGACGGCTGTTGCGGATTTCCCCTGTTTGGGGACTGAGATTACCTTGGCGATTTTCCATGCCGTGGAAAAATAGGAAAGTTTAAGGCAGGCGTGATAAAAGATGTAATATGTTTGTACTATGGGTTTGATTGGAAGCTTTTTGAGTGCCGTTGTGGTGATTTAATCTGATCGTGGAGATCTTGTTAGAGGGAAGTTTTTTTCAATTATATGCTTTATTCAGTGTGATTTAAACTGCTATCGTTCATGGGAGAGGGGGGGGGTAATATTGCAAGTCTTTCGATGGAAGAGGTTGTGTTCCGTGCGTAATTGTGTATTTTTTTCGAAGTTTGCAACTAGGCTTTCGGCTTTTTCTTCGTTTGTATAGTGAGGTGTGTGAGATGGGCTTTGGAATATAGGTATCCGGTTTTTTACGGAGCTGGTAATATTGAAGGTCTGCCAAAGTGTGTAGTCTGTCTTCTTGATGTTTGCAAACTCGTTCTACCATATTTGGTTCTGGGCTTCCGCGATGTATTTGCGGATCAGATTTAAGGGGAGGTTTCTGTGTAACTTGTGGAACGAGTTATCATTTTTTGAAACTTCTGCTTGTGTTCATTTCTATCCTTGATGCGGTTGTGGAGAACAGGTTTTGCGGAGGAAGATTGATCTTTGGAATTTTGGGCGCTTCGTTTCGAAGAAATCTTTGGATTAGCTAGGCAAGAACTTCGATTTCGTTGCCTATATCGACTGTGGTTGTGTTAGTTTCTGGTTTATTTTGAATCTGCTGCAGTTTTTGGCAAATGTGTTCCAATCAGTTTGTGTGGTTTGATGTTGTGGTCTTGCATTGTTCTGGGTTATAAGTGAGAGGACCACCAGTATGTGATTTAATGATAAATCGTATGCGATGTGGCAATTTTGTGGGAAAGGGACATTTGCCAGGAAAATGGCAATGTTGGAAGAGGTGCAGTTTGGTTTTCTGTGGGTGTGTGGAGCTGTGCAGCTAATGGATGATTTGATAATTGTGTAATTCGGAATGATTTTTCGAGGATGGAACCATTTCTGTTTCTTTCGGCGTTGTTTCGTAGAGTATGCTTGGAAGTGTGCGTTGAAGTAATCACTGATGGTATAGAGTCTTTTTCCTGGCAGTACGATCGGAAGAGATCGGATGGGATACAACGCCCAGATCGGAATTTTGACTTTTCTTTGGGGGGGGGGGGGAGTATGCTACTCCGATCATTAGTGAGTGGTTTTGATCTTCCCTAGTTTGAGAGCGGTTTTGATCTTGACTATAAGTATTTCTATGTTTGAAGTGGCTGGTTGTGGTGTCTTCTGTAGGAAGGATAGCTGTTAATACTCCACCTCTTGGTTATTTTTGATGGATGGCGGTCCGTCTTGTCTGTGTATTTTGTAGTTAGATAATTTGAGGGTGTCTGTTGGGGTGAACCAGATTTCAGTGATGATTGCGACGTCTACATTATGGTCTATTAAAAATCTGTGAAATTCAGATATCTTATTTTTAACGCTACGTGGCGCTCCATAAGATGATGTTGATAGGGTTTTTATGGCTGTTCAGTATCTAGTTTTTTCGCTATGGATATTGTTGCTCGGTTTCTTTCTAAGTTATTTGTGCATTCATGTAATAAGTTTAGGTGAGCGAAATAATTTTTAAGAACTGATCCAGGTCTGTTGCTTTAATATCGCCCATTTGATCTGATAGTTTCGGATTGAGAGGATGTTCGGTTTGTTGAGTTTGTGGAGATAGGTTACGGCTTTTACATATGATGTTCTTTGCTTTGTTTTGGGGTTTGCCTGAGTCAAAGAGGAGGTAGTGGGGATTTTGTTTGGGATAAAATGGGGGAAGCTCTGTGCTGGGAAAAACATGAGAGGTTTTACACATGTTGGATACTTTGTTTACTGGCAATCATTTTGGCCAGGAATGCAAGGCATTTGGAATAATTGGCCGGGTGAGCGCCTTTGCAGTTGGCACATGTTGGAGGAGTTTCTAGGAGTTTGATGCAGGATCTGGTGTCACGTTGTCCAGCGCATTTGATACACACTGGTTTCTTATTGTAGTTTGACGTGTGGCCGTGCGCCTGGCAGCGGAAACATTGAATTGTTGGTTTATATGATTCATATTTTTCCCAGTATATTTTGATATTCTCGATGAATTTAACATGATTAGTTTGTGCCAGTGTAGTTCCGGGCGCGATCGTGATTTTATATATGGGGTATTTGTTGTGAGTTAATATTTCGACACAGATTTAGGCCCTGGACCCTAATGTTTTCACTTATTCTAGTTAGCGGTAATGGTGTCGGTAATGGTAGTTGGAACATGCCTTTGAGCATCACGATTAATGTTTTCTCGAAGGTGACCGTATAGGTATGAAATTCAATATTTTCTTTGACGCAGATGGCTTTGAATTCCGTAAAATTTCTTATGTTTGGAAACATTATTTTAAGTTTGTCTAACGTGAATTTGGTTTAAAAAGCATTCCAATATTTTGACTTAAGTGTGTCGAGGAGTTTCAGATGGTCTGTTTTACCATGAATGCAAATATATTGGTGAAGGTCTGACATGTATTCCATATAAAGATACAAAATCACCAACCGCAAGTGGATGCAGCGCAGTGCGGATCGATGGCGATCACTAAGTTAAGCGCGCAACCAGCTCTAGGATGGACCATTTTCCAGGCTCAGCCTTAGACCCTAACAACCCTAACAACGAAGAATGCGTCTGAGGTAGGAGTCGCCACTATCAGCCCCATTGATGAGTATGGTGGCAGTTCTGAGACGAAATGCCTTCCTCACTATTACCCTACCTGATTGACATCCCACATTACAGACGAACACCACACAACTACACGACGAACAGACAATAACATCCGCGGACCCACAAACTACTGTTTTTAGGAGGGTTTGGATTTGTTGCGGTGTTCGCGTTTGTGACGTCGTTTTATAATTCCGTGTTTTGGTAGCCTGAGTCTAGCGGATTAACGCTGTACCTATTTTTGATAGGAATGTCTGGGTTGATGTGCCCCATACCTTTCTACATATTTGCGACAGGAGATGAATCTGATACGGATGTGTCTCTTCCTCTTAATATGGTAACTTTGAGTCGTTCTTTTGTGGCTTTTCTCTTAGCCACCGTCATGTAGATGCCTTGTCTGCAAGTGGGCAGTTACGGTTCTGTTTTTTGTGGCCGTGTCTGATGACACGTTTTCTTCTTCAGGAGTAGAAGTTTTGATTCTCATTTGGAATATTTCTTTGATTTTTTATTTTGCACATACTTGTTCACTAATCAACTATGAAAAGAAGGCTTATTCAACTTCTTTGATCGAAGGTTGATCGGAAACTCAGGGAGTCAGTCAAGTCCTCAACTCTACTGACTACGAGATAAATCGTTTGGTTGGTTATATATATCGGAAAGTGCTTTGTACAATGGTTGAAGCTCGCTGATTAGTAATTCGGAACAATGAATTGCAACGATCGTTTCGTATTTTTCGGTTATTTGTAGACTTAGGTAGACCTAAGCGTAACCTACGCAAACACTTCGAGTGATCCTGGGCCTTTAACCGTAATAGTAAGAAGTCTTATGAAGTACTATTTATGGATGCTGTTGTTTTGATGGATCGCTACTATTTCTGTTTGAGGTGCCTTGTGTAGGAAAGCCATAAATTTCTAGTGAGAAGTTTCTATTAAGGATTGTCCTTCAAAAACTTCCTAAGGTTGTTACCATTATGGTTCAAAACTTCTTGAAAGTGCCGAACCCTAATAAAAATTGGGAGAAAAGGCCCCTAACAAAGATCAATAAATGCTGCCTTTATTGCACGAACAGGGGGGACCTCCTTAGAATATTTTACGGAACCTTCGTATCGCGTAATATACGAATTTAAGTAAAATTGAGTGTTATCATCCGTGCAGTTATTTATATCGTCCATATTTCATAACTATTATCTAATAGAAGTCTTACACTTGTTTACGTAGAAGTATCGATCATCAGAGACATAGAGACACGCTAAGAACGTATAGGAAGTAAGCTAATTGGAGTATGTTTCAGTGAAAATCAATCGTTGTAATATCACCATAATCAGTAACACAATTACCATAAAATCAATCACGCATAATTTTGAATCACACACTTGAAAAAATATCGCGGCATCATTCCTTGGATTTGTCATAAAGAAATTTCGAATGAATTGATACTAAAATTTACAATAATAAGCTTCCTTTATTCTAAAAGATGCTTTCTATTTCTATAGTTATGTAACTTTTAACATCAATCATATGCCTATTTAATGGAAGTCATATAACTAATATCAATATTTCATTCTTCTTTAAAATTACTCAGCAGTTTGCTATTTATAAATGAATTTTCTCATCTCAGGATATAGTTATCGTCAATATAATTATACTTATAAATACATAGTAAATGTATTATTATGAAATTATAATTCATATAATAAATCATCTACAACTTTACAACTTTAATTATGAGTAGTAAGAGGTTACATAACATGAAGAATCTTGTATATTTATTTAATAAAAGTTTTATTTTTTAATTAATTACAATTAAATGATAAATATAAGTAGATTAATCTATTGTAGTGGCAGGAAAAATATGCTAAAACGATTTGTATTTGTTATATGTTAAAGAATGTTACATAAAGAAAGTGATAATGAAGAAAATTAGATAATAATATTATATTTAATAGTGTTGCTTTTTTTGTTATTATCCTGCAACAATATTGTAAGTTGTTAAGTTATGATTGATGTCGATTGTGCACTTCTGCGTATATCCCTTGGAGTTCGAAGGACCATCCACTGATGTTGAATGACTATCATTAACTCCTTGGCTACTGTTGGCTCCTAAAGGCGCTTAGTACATTTGCGTTAGTGATTCTGTAGACACCTGGATGCGCTTAAAAAAATTGCTCTTATGATACTGTAGATACTTAACCTAATTTGATCGGCTGATACTAAAGACACATAAGTCTATTTTATCGACCGTAATTCCAGTAAATCTCATTTGAACCAGACGTAAGTAAATGTTAATTCAACAATATTACATATTCCGTTAGTCATATATTATTTAAATATGTTTATTTTACATTTATTTTTTTATATCCTTTAAAATGAAAAAGTGGAATAATAAAAAAATAAACAATACAATATAATACATAAATATTATATGAATATTATATTATTATTATATTTTATATAATATTTATATAATATATAAACAATACAGCAATTCGATGCTAATATGCAGTGTTTAAAAAACATGGACAAAGAAAGAGACACACATTACGAATGTAAGAAATGTGATGTAGAATTATGTATTTATCCATGTTTCGAATTGTACCACACTGTATTAGATTGTTAGATAAATTGTGAAAAAAATATTTCACGTTAAATTTTTAGTATGTGTACTAACAATTCAATGTAGAATACAAATAAATAATATTGATTTAATGTAGTGGAATTCAGTGTTTTGGTTATTTTAATATATTTTCTCAAAAATGCACGCCTAGAAAAATTCCGCTGTTCTAAGTGAAGGTCGTGATAGAATTATCGGTATAGACCTACGGTATGGCTGGTACGTCTCAAAGTCTGTCGTAGCCAAGAAGTTAATCTTGTCTTGATTTTATTATGTACTAAGCCAGATTTATGCTTGAATGAAAAATGTTAAAAAATAACTGACACTATTAACTTCTATTTGACTTCTTGTTAGATTACTGGTAACTTCTGTATTGAATATTACTCCTATTGTTAACATATTACTTGTACAAAGTGATAATTTGTAAAAACTGCCCTAATTTCCTGAAAGTCTTCCTTCTTATCGAGTCTTGAATTATCCTTCCCAAAAGACTCTCAGAAGGTGTAGAGCGGGAGATGTGTTAAAGACCGATCAGGAAGTATGCGGGAAGGTTTCCAAAATTTCCCATCTCCGTTCATAAGTGAGACTCAGGTGGGGAAGCATTTTTGAGAACGATTGTCTCCTGAAAACTATCCCGTTGCTTACACAATCCTTCGAGTACGCATATATTTATGACATGGCAATCCTATGGTGTGGAAGACCTCGTCGCACTGGAGACTGATTAAATTTATGAATATACGTAGATTGGAGTTTTTTAAGTGATCACATGGTTTAGATATTCCTGATTTGTCACACTGACTTGGAACACATCCATGTCGTAAATATTACGTACCTTTGACCTTAACATAAATTATTTAATCTAATATAGCAATCGATTATCGAGTTTATATTTTCATATAAACTTTTCAATAAGAACATACAATTATACAATTCGACATTTACTCAAAAGTGTTACAGTTCGTCCAATAGCCCGCATAGAATTCAGTTGAGTTCCGTCTTTACTTTCGAGTGTCATTTATAGTCTTTAGGTAACATCCTTATTCCTTCTCGTTCCTACAAGATCCTAAAAGGTCTGAGAATCCTTTGTATCTGTTTTATATTTTTTCTTCAATGTGAATTTTATGTACTACAAATTTTCTTCACATTCGGTTATCCTGTTCAAGTGTCTATCCTCAGACACAGCTTTGTAATATAATTAACTTATGAATATTGCCTTTCATAACTAAAGCATGCATAACTGAATATTTCAATATTTAATGCACGTATCCTGTTACTAAACGGCAAGATCTATATCCTAAATTAATCTCTTTACAGTTTTCTCTGTTCCTTTTATTTTCCAAGTACGTTTGTACGTAAGTATTATTCCGTCACTGTGAAGTTATGCTGCTCCATTACTAGTGGTTAGTTAGAAGATACTTTGAGGATATTGTAATAATTTTTGACATCATATAATCGCCTTCGCATGGTATCGTCGCATTATCCGAAGTTAATCATAAAGCCATATTTTTAGGCCGTTCTTGTAGCCTTTGCTGTCATATGACCGCTTTGGCGTAGTATCTTCGTACTATCTAAAGTCAATTACTAGGCCACCATTGTGACCTTTATCGCCGTATGATCGCTTTGGCAAAATAGTACTATATACTACCGTGGTATTACCCAATGCTCCTGCAGAGGTAGCCCATTAGTTTTTCGGTGACGTAAATCTTTGGGAAGTGATAACACGATGTACCTAAATTGGTCCTATTCAGGTCAAGATTTGCAAGGACTTCTTGAGAAGCAGACTTGTTTGCGGTGGGTTCGCTCACCATTGTCAGCCGATTAGATTGATCTCTCGAGGGTAGTGGTTAAAAGCCCACATCGCGGGCAAGAGTCTTCAGACTCGGCAAGCTGCATTTCAGATTGAGTGCCGGCCAAGTAAGTTCGGTAGATTAAGAAACCCTTCCCCTCAACCAAGGTCGGTCAGAGTTTACACTCTGATCTTATTGGTAGTTCCTCTAGTGCACCAATAGGAAAAAGAGTTGATCGGGTGTACCTTGATCCCTCGCCCGATAGTGGACCGTGTCTGATAGACTTTCATGGTACAGGCACGAAAATCATCTCCACAGGTTGCACTATCTAAAGTCAGTCCTAGGCCACTCTTGTGACCTCTAACATTGTATGACCACTTTGGCGTACCTGGTACTATTCAAAATCAACCCTAGGCCACCGTTGTGACCTCTGCTATCATATAACCGCTTGAGTGTAGCGTGTGTCTATCCAAAATTGATCCATGTGGTCCTCGTTGTTCTAAATATTGGTGGTCACCTCGGATCGAGATCCAAAATTGAACTCAGTCAGCAGTCACAACTGCCGTTCCATTTCCTCTCATAAATATTCCATCTCGCAGTGGAGAAACAGTCCGTTTACTGGATGATCTTTAACATTGTTAATCTAACTTCATTCTTCTATGCTCTGCAAGCTCATCTGTAATTTATACTAATACCAAATCACCTACGACTTCTTTACTCCCTTTCTCGTGTTATGGCTATTTACTATCTGCTCTGATTGTGAGCTCAGAAAATCCTAATCGATGAGTACATCGTGCAACAGATATTTTGATTGTCATGCATTACATACATCCGCGTTCATTATCTTTACTTGTACCATTATTATCTAATTTACTGTTATGCTTTCTAAAACTGGTAACATCCCAATACAGGACGTGTTCATCTTATATTTATTGACAATATACGTGTATAGGCGTGCATGTACTTCCCGTATCAATATCTTTTTTTCATTTCGACAGCAACGGTAGCAATGAATATGATTTATGAATATTTTTGTATAATTTCGGGAGCATAATTATTTCAGCCTCTTTTCATGTGCTTGGAAAGTGCTGGATTCTGAATATTGCGTTAAATAATATTGTTATGAATCTGATAGCCTTGTTAGGTAGTCCTTTAACTATTTCTCCTTTGGTTAGACCGAATCCCGGGGTTTTGTTTGTTTTGGTTGTTGATATTAGTTTTTTTTTTATTTTTATCCGACTTGATAGTTTTGCGCACTGTGCTTATTTGTTCTTCAGCCTCGATGTCATTATTGTTTATTGTAGTTTCTTCCGGGATAATATATGGCAGAAAAGTTTGTCTGTGATGTTATGCAAAGGCCAAAACTTGCTCGGAAGAAGTTCTAGTCCACGGGGTGTTCAATTTTTTTATTGCTGGAGTCGAAATTACCGGTCTTTTATCCTTCTTGCTGTCTTCCATGGTGAGTAATTTGTATCCTCCCTTGATGAGAGGTAAATACTCCACAATTTCCTTTTTAGTTAGTGGTACGTGTATTTAGCTGCCGTTTGGATTCAGCAGTTTTATATTTCTGCCATTGCGTTTTCGCTTTTCATTTTTGTTTTAATATTTTCTCATCTCTTAAAAATAATTTTCTTTCGTAATATGTAGCTTGAGTACCATAGTTTGTTGTTATTCCTATTAGTTTTGAGTATAGATGACTTGAATGATTCTTGAATTGTTTGTGTTAGGTAATCGACTGAATTCTCGACGAGCTCAGGTGTTTTTAAGGGGACATTGTAATTCAGGTTTTGATTTAGAAACCTGAATTTTTCCTAGTCCTGTGTTATGGGATAGAGTGGGGGTAAATTCTATTTCTGAAGGTTTTTCTATGTAATTTATGATTATTTATGATTAAAGTTGAGATCGAGGCTTGTTAATAGTTGGAAGTGTAACTTATTTAGTCCTTTTACTATAGCGAAATCTATCAGATCCGGAATTTTCTCGTCTACTGCAGGCTAATACGTTGGTTCATCGGTTGAAAACGAGATTAGTGATAATTTTTCTATCATTTGCAATAGAGTTCTACCAATTCTCTTTTTGATCCCCATAAGTTATATTTTGCATTGTAATCTTCTACGACTAGAAATTTATTTCCTAGGGTTTGGAAAAAGTTTTCATATTCAGGAGTGAACTTATGTTTAGGTGAAGGATAAATTGCTGACATTTGTATTGGTCTATTTAAGATTTCTAATGAAACCGTTGTAGCTTGGAGATAATCAAATGTGGTTTTACTGTGTAGGTGGTGTTTAGTGTTATTCCTTATTATTATGGCTGGGATTTTTGCATAGATTTTGTTTATAAGATGGGTTTCTGATATTATCATGATGTCTATGTTATACTCATAAATGAAGATTGCAAGTTCTTATAGAATTCATTACTGTTCCAGCTATTTTGATTGTACTTCTCATTATGTCCTATTTTTAACGAGTTGCAGTATTAGTTGTAACATGGCAGTCATTTGTTGGCTTTGTTGCTGTAACAGTGTAGGTTGTGTTGTAATCATGTTAGTTAACAGTTCTGTACTTTTGATCGATTGGATTAGTGTCTGTTTTATTTCTGTGCTTTCTCCCTTTACGGGGTTGATTGAATGAGAATCTTATGTTCAAGTGGGGTATGTGGTAAGACGTTTTGTTTCCAGCTGTGATCTGTGCGCAGTTTCTGTTAGTTGTGTTCAGGAAGATATCATTAATTAATGGAGCTGATCTTGGCAGTGTCGGCCTGGTATTTGGTAGAACTAGCTGTTTTTCTACCTGCAGTTGCATTGTCCTTTTCATTAGGGCAAGAAACAGTTTTTGCAAATTATACAACCTTTATAACTTGCAGGGTGATTTCTTTTGCAATTGTAACATCTCACATTTTCTATCTCACTTTGTTGCAGATGTAAGATGATTTTCTGCGCATTTGACGTAGGCCGGTTGCTTGTTGCAGTAGTTTTTTGTGTGGTTTGACATCCATATGCTTGACAGCGAAAGCATTGCGATATATTTCGTTTCGGTCTTGGTGGTTCAAATCTAGTTGTGGTGTTTATTAGTTTATTGATTTTGTAAATGTCTTTGTTGTTGTCTTTTGGTTCCAGTTCAATTATAGATACTGGTAGCGGCTGCTTGGTGTCATACTTAAGTATTATATTGTTCATAGTTTTGACAGTATTATGCTGTTTTAACTCACTAATGATTTTTTAGTGCCTGTTTTCGGATGAATTCCTCGGTGGATTATTTAGTATGTTCTATCACTTTTAGGTTGATATGGAAATTTGCATTTTACCTTTTAACACACTGACTATTTTGTTGTAATTTTCAGGTAATTTTAGCTGTAGTCTTACCTGGCTGTCCTTTAGTTGTTTCAATGTGAAATTGTCATTGCCTGTCTCTTACTCAAGTAGTTCTATTAATGGATCGATTATTTATACTTGTATGTATATAGGAGGTGGTTTTGTTACTTCAGTTTGTAGATCGAAATTAGTAGAATTTTTAGTTGTTAGTAAAATCTGTTTCATGGAGAGCACTGTATCTGTTACTGTGGGAATTTCTTGTAGCCACGTTTCTTCTTGTGCATTTGTTTGCCATGTCCACGTCTGTGTCTTGATTGGTTATGTTGATCTTCCTTTTTTTAAATCGACCCATCACCATGTGAACTAAGTTGACCTGCTGTAGCTTGGCTGTGGGTTTCAAAATTTCTTGCGAAGTGAAGTTATTTCCCGATCTTGTTATTTTTAATAGCACCAACCACGACAGTTTCACTAGACTTGTCACTAATCAATACACTAGTATTTGGTTAAGCTGCTGTATCTGTGTGTACGTGTAAGTATAAACAGAGGTAGTATTAGCACGTCTTGCTTCTTCAGCGTCCTAACGAAAACTCCCCAATGAGTTAACCAATAGTTCCAGCCGATCCAAACGGTCTTCATTCCTTTTTGGCCTATCTTGAACTGCTCTAGTGCTTCCTTCTTTTCTCCTTAGTATCATAGTTGGTGAGCGCCGTGAACGATATCGTCCCATCGATATCAGTCATTAATTTGTGTCTCTTACTAGTGTATAACTTGTAACTATCACTTATTAATTTTACTATATTTCACTCAGATTATTTAAATTAGGCCATGTAAGTCTTATCCCATTTGTGATTTGTAAAAAATATACAATTATATACTTCAACGTTTATTCAAAAGCGCTGCAGTTCGTCCGACTAGTTCGATAGCTCATATAGAATGACTTCCATCTTTATTGTGTTATTTATAATTATTAGGCAGGTCTTCATTATTATTAGGGATCTACTAGAAGTTCCTATATGTGTATGTTTTATGTTTTTCCTTTTTCTATTTTATATACTCTTCTTTTACAATTTACTGATTTTCTTAAATTTCATTCAAAATTAAAAAATATTAAAAATATTAAAAAATATATTGAAAACAAAAAAGATAGATTTAATCTTTTTATTTTCAGATCATCAAGTAGTGTGCCAAACTGTCATCGCAAAAGTGGTTAATTCTCATGGCAGCACGGAAACTCGCAGCCCTCTTCACCGCAGTTCTGCATCTTTGCTTATGTGAGTGAGTTTTATTTCTTTCGGATAATTTGTTATTGATTTTTTAAAAGTATAGTCGAAAAAATTGACAGCTTATACTTTCAAATGTCAAATTACATTCCCAATTTAACAGAAAAAACTGATATCTTGGAAATTTTACACAAATGTACAGAAAAAAAATGAGAATAATTCAATGAACTAGACCAGAAATTGATTACACGATTGATTATTGCCAACATTGTCATTATTATGTCATTATTATGTCATTGTCATTATTAGTTACTATATTACCATATTCATTGCATTCATTATCGTCAATTGTCGCATTATCATATTGAATATTATCAATTACTGCATTGTATTAATTTTTTTCATTTTATTTTTAAGATAGCATGAATCTCTAATGAATTATTAAAGACCACAGTAGTAATAATATTAAATCAAAAATGTTAACACTTTTAGCAAGAGCTCGGACCTTTCAACATTCTATTTATGTTTGTAGGACATTTCTCATATCATTTATATTTAGACAACATGTGTTTAGTCAAAATATTGATATCATATGTACTGCGGAATAAGTGTATAAGATTAATATGACTAATTTTAAATCTACTTAAAACAACTTGATCTCTTCTTTTAACAACGGGAATGTTTTCAAAAATATTGTTCGTTAGCTCATGTATTGATAAAATGTTGATTTTTCTATTTGTCGTTCCATGTCTCCTTTTAAAAGAAAATTCTTTACTTTCTCATGAAATACTGATACTGTGGGTTTTTTTTATATTGTACTTAAGATAGTAGCTGATTTTATGACTGTATTGATTTTCTTGTCATTCTCAACACTTGCGTGCAATGAAATCCAAGCAAATAAAATTTCAATATTATTATTGGATTATTATATAATTTTTTGTTCTGATAATAAGGTTGTTCGAATTGGTCTTCTAAATCGGTGCTAATATATTTTTAAAATCGATAACTTAAACACTTACTAGAACTGTTTAGCACTTGTTAATGTATATTTTTCTTAAATTACATAAACTTCAAACCAAACATTTTTGTTTCACGTAACATGCTCATTGCACATCTTTTTCCCTGATTTAGATCCATCAGTGTAAATCTGGAGTAATTGCTTATATTATAGAACCAGATTATAGAACAATTGCTATATAGGTATCTTATATTTTCCTTTGTTAACGATATTGAAAAATCAACTACTCTTAATTTCCATGAAGGTATTTAGTACTGTTCTCATTCACCGATCGCAAATATTTGAAATCTCAATTCATGCAATATCTGAAAGAGTCTAAGGATTTTTATATTTCTATTAAAGGCTTGTATATCTGTTAGAACAAATGTTACGTGGTACAAAATTGTTTAAGAAATCAAAAACAGATATCAGTATATTTGAGACTTAATTCATTTCTTCATATTAACGGGGTTAAATTGACTTCACTCAGAATAGCATTCATGGGTGATTCTTAATACAGAGAATTTTTCTTCCGAAATGTATAGGATTAATTTTATTTAAGATCATCAAGTTTATGTCTTATAGACATTTGAAATATAAATTTTTCAATTAGAATGTTATTAGAACTTCAGAGTCACCAAAAATGATGAAAACTTTAGGAAGTTAAGTAACTAACTTAACTAATTTAAAAGGGAAACTATTATAACTATTTGATATGTGTGTACTCGTATACGTTACATATTTATAGTAACATTTTCACTATATAGTATCATAGTTACCGCAGTTATTTTTAAAGGCGTGTTGATAGGAATTTCAGAGGTTTCTATATTACTTTTTACATATGTGGCTACGCGATCGCTAGCAGAAGAGTAATTATTTTCTCTTTTGTAGAAAATATTAAAATTTCTTATGTTACTGCAGAAATTTTCTTCAAATTCGTGCGTTTTTAAATATGTATTTAAAATCTCAGAGACCATCTCTGGATCATTTATTAGTTCTAGTAAGTATAATAGTAATTTATAGATCCATTTATATCCTAGTGAATTAATTTGTGTATATATTCTAAAAAATTGTAATTCTAAAATGTAACTTAATGTAGGAATCCCGAACGAGCCTCCAATTTTGTAGAATTCTCGGCTGAATTCCCGATTTGTAGGAATAAAATGAAACGAGATTTATTCTCGTGATGTTAAATAAAGTTTATTGACATAAAGATTGACAAAAGTAAAAGTCAGTAACAAAAAAAGATTAAGACTCCTGCTCTCATAACTTGTTATATTCTATATTCTCTCTAGATCTTTATTCTCTCGCGACTCGATACTTTCTTCAAATCTCACTACGTCTTTACTCGCTGACGATTCACTACCTTTCTATCGATTTTCGCCCTCGTGACTCGATACTCTCTATATCTCTAGATTTTTACAATCTGCTTTTCAAGCCTTCATCACTCTCGTACACTCATACCCACAAACATATCCGTAATATTTCAAGTCCTAGGCCTGGGGGGCTGAAACAAATATTTCTAGGTCTAGTATTCGCTGTAACCATCTCAAGTAGCATTCTGCAGGCGATAATTGTTTCGTTCTTGGACACTGGAGAAAGGCGTTCCAGGCCTTTTCCCAGATTTCCCGATCCCACATTAAATAAAGAAAAAATAAGTATTAAATCTAATCTTATTATCTATTGTATATGGAAGTAACTGCTTTGTAATTCTAATAAGACGATTTTTGATAGATCTATTACTAAATAAAGGATACAGTTTTTTGATTAATTTAATAAATTTATAAATCTATGAATCAGTAACTAATTAATAAATCTTTAATACTGAGTGATCCATGGCGTTTTATAAAATAACTAAGAAACTGTAAATAATTTAAATGACTACTTGCTTTATTGAGAATATCATTAACTGGACTTATTGTTAGTATTTCAACGACTGAGGTACATTCCGTAAGTTCTTCTTTTTGTTCAATTTTGTTCATTTCTATCGTTTCTATCTGCAGACAGATTATGATTTATGGCATTTTGAAGAATATTTCAGAAACTGAAAAGGTTAGTTTCGAATTTCGTTCGTTTGGTATTCATTTAAGTATTTTGATCTGGAATTTCTTTGATTATCTTATTTGTTTTGGTTTCAATTTTTTAAATATAATTCTATTCGGACAATTTCTTATAATTCTAATCGTTAGAATTATTATACGAAAGACATTAGGCTTCTTGTTCACACAAATTATTTTAATTTGATATGTTTGAATAAGGGCAACTGTTCGCCCGTTTTTTCTTGTTGGCAAGAAGTGGCTACGCTCTATCGTGTCTGTTACATTTAGGATCATTTCGAAACGGTTGCTATTGATTATCCGATCGATGTTTAATTTCACTGTTTCTGGAGGAATTATGTTAGAACAAACAAAGCTTCAAAATGATTGGCTAACACTTGCAATCACTTTCCGTATTAAGATAAAGCAGACTCGCCATCAACGGGAAAGTCAGTGCGTCATTAAATACAGACCGTGCGTTATTAACTCGAGAGTACGTTAACTCAAGAATGCGTTATTTATAAAATTCAGATTATAATCAATCCTTTTCCTATATTGCCATATTTCGGCTATCATTGTTATTTCTGCTATTACTACGTGAAATAGTCATTTAAAATTAGTCAATTAGTCAATTATAATTCCGGTCATGAATCTAACTCTTACAAAATATACAGTCCATTTATCGCGATTTCCGATCATCAATCGAAATCGTAACAATCTCTCATAAGACCACCACACGATCACTATCCGCCTCAAATACAAGCGCGCTAGTCACATTGCTTGACACTCGTGCCGTAGCGCATTCAATATAATTTAATTAATTATACTGTTGCATTTTGCATAAGAACTTATACATTTGAGAAAGTTTATTCGAGTTTTAACCGTGGTCAAGAGTGATGTTAGGACTTCCTGATGGAAAAAGAGTGTTCTTTTCTTCTTAGTACGACTTTCTATAATTGTAAATCGAAGGGAAGGGGAAAAAAACGTGGATGACCAACTACTGGAATTTAGCCTATGAACAACTGTTTATAAGACACTTTCAGAAATTTGTTATTGATTCAGTGTTAGCACTGAGCTAATATTATCAGACATAGTTGGTCATCCAACAGTAAATTTTGGTCGAGCTCTATAGATATGTCATTGTCATGGTTTTTAATTTTTTTTTTTCTTTCTATGATGTTTAACTCGACTATGAGGTCATTAGCGACGACGGTGCTTTCTATCTATTGCAGATACTATTATAGATAAGGTTGTTTGGAGTGAATAAAACTTTTATTGGCGCATTTAAAAATTAAGAATTTTCTTCTAGAGTTATTTCTTTACTTTTGGAATAGCATACTATTTGTAGATCATGTTCGATATCCATCTGTTTAGTTTTCAAGCTGTATGGAGGATTGATTCTATTATTTGTTTAATGTGATTTTTGGCTGAGTTGTAGACGATACAATCGTAGTTTAATTTGAATCGAATTAGAGCTCTCTATGTTTTTAGAAGAATTCTAGTCGGCACCCTAGTTGTTATTAGAAATTATTTTAATGATATTGAGTCTATTTATACAGGCATTTTTTAATGATTTTAAATATGATTTTAAAGATAGCTTTTGGTCGAAAATAAGACTATAATAGCTTTAGGTGAAAATAATAATTTAATAATAGTTACGAATTTTATTTCTGTATTTTTCAAATGTAGTTTTGGCAAGAGTTGTAGTTTGTTTTTTCTAGTAAATAGAGTACTTTGAGTTATTTATGAGAGGAAAATTATAACCCAGATGTATTTGACCAATCCTGGAGGGTGTTAATGACCGTTTGCAAATGCGTGTAATGGTAATGTCGTCTGCAAATAAATGAGCTTTTATTGATGGCTTGAGTTGGAAGTGACATCGTTTATTCTAATTAAAAATAGGATGGTGCTCATTACTGATCCTTGATGAACTCCGTTTTGGATTGCTACAAGATATGAAAGAATTCCATTTGTTCTGACTTGAATGGACCTATTTGATAGGAAGTTAACTATAAAACATGTTGCTATTCACTTTTAACGAGGAGAGAACTTGCGATCTTAAATTTCCAGATTGTGTCAAAATCTTTTTCAATGTCGAGATATACGGCAATTAAGTATTTTCTATTGAGGAAAGCGTCACAAATATTAAATTCCATATTCGTAGAACATCAATGGTGAAATGATGGCGTCGGAAACCGTATTGGTTTCGATTTAAACGTTCATTTGATTCGAGATACTAACGAAGCCTTCGGTTTAGGATTTTTTCAATTAATTTGCACATGGTATTTATTAACATAATTGGGCAATAGCTATTTGGGTTAGGTACTTATTGTTATCGCTTTCCGCCAGTCAAGAAAGACTTTGTGAATCCAGATACAGTTGAAGATCTTCAACAGGTAATTTATTCCGGTTATTTTTAATAGCAAATTTAGGGTATTATTTGGTTCGAGGGCGAAATTTTCAGTTGATGCAAGGAAAGAGTATAATACTTAATCATTAGTGGTGAGTTCAGCAATGGATTGCTATCGTTTGATCTATATCCTGTCGGTACATGAGTATCGTAGTTTATGGGATATGATGAGCTGTTAATTTTATTGTTAGAATTTTCCTTGTATTTTTCAGCTAGAATGTTAGCGATGTCGTAGGCTTGAGTTACATGCTTGCCATCATCGGTTTCCAGAAACTGAATGTTAGTGGGAGATTTTCCAGGTTGACTTTCTTCCATACCTCAGATATTGAAGTTTGGGGCTTTATCGATAATACATAGTTTCTCCGTGATTTTTTTTTATTTTCTTTAATCGTTCTCTGAAATTTGGCTCGTTTCATTTCGAAATTCGATTAGATTTTCTGTTGTAAGACGTTCTTTTGTTTTGTTGAATGCATGATGACTTTTCTGCGTGGCAACTATACATTCCTCGCTCCACTACGGTATAGTTCTCCTGATTTTTTGCTGTCTGGAAACTCCAAAAGCTTTGTTTGTGGCTGATATTATGGTTTGTTAGAAGTCATTTAGTGATTTGTTAATCTGAATTGTTTCTTTTTCTGCGAATTGAAGTGTTATATTTTCTTAATATACTGGCCAGTTTGATTTCCTTATATTCCATTTTGGTTGATGTTTGATATGAGATGATGCTTTCATAGGAGATTTTTATGGGCAAATGATCACTGTCCTATAAGTCCTTTAGAGTTTCCCATTCTAAGTGTTAGATTAATGATAGACTGAAAAAGGTTAGATTGCACTCGTTTCACTATTTCTGGTACTGAAGCACGTTGTATTTAGCAAATTTAGATTCTAGTGGGTAAGTAGTTTTTCGATTAACTTGCTTCTATTATCGATCATGATCGATCTCCAGAAAGTGTAGTGGCTATTGAAGTCTCCGAATAAGATCAGCTGGAATTTGGGCTAGTAAGTCTTCAAGTTCTTGCAAATCAAGGGGAAAGTTTGGGATATAGACATTGCAAATGTAAATCTTTTTGGAAAGGAAATGGCTACTGCGACAGCTTCTAAATTGGAATTCAACGGGATTTCGTTGGAGTTGTGTTTATTCAATATTGCTAGCGTGATTTTCATTTACTCAGTTTATAACGTAAGTGCTGTAATGTTGTAATTTTAGTGATAAGAGATGATTTCTTTTGAAGTCAGTTTCTTGGAGGCAAATGATGTCAGGAGTTGTTTTAAAAGAATTTGAAAATGTTCGTAGTGAGTGTAGAAGCCATTTATATTCAATTGAAGTATTGATTTCATATTTGAATTCCATATTTGGATAAAAATTTTGTTATTGGAATTTACTGACTATTACAAAAATTCTACGTCGGATTCAAATGAACAGCTAATTGATGAATCTCTTTCTGATGTTTCGATAGGCTTAGTAAACTTTTCACCGAATCGGTGTATTCTGTTTTCTATGTTTCCCTCTTTCAGTGAGGATAGATTTCTTTAAGCGTTTGTATGAGTACCAGCATGGGCGTATTCTAGATTAGTCATTCTTGCTTTGAGTGTTGATATTTTGGTGCATAATTTGACGTTATTTCTTTTGAAGATATTTTCAGGTTTGAAGTTTAGTATGAAAGAGACGTTGGAGAGTATTATGCTTTGAGCAGAGGTTAACATTAGTCTTATATTTACTTTTATTTGTTTTACTTTGATTTATTGTTGATGATAATTGTTTTATGTAAAGTAGTCAGATATATCACTGTTTCTTTTTTGTTCAACTATGCATCTATTCGGTTATTTGAGATTTTTGAAATGTATCTTATTGCTTTGGAACCAATTAATTTTTTTATTATGAGAGTGTAATCTTAGAGAAACGTATATCGTCTATTGCGTGAATGATAATGGCTTGATTTTTGGTTGGTGAAAAATCGAGTTTCGCAACGTAAGATTTTGTGGAATTGTTTGTTTTCTGTTAAGTTTGAATTTGAGGAACCTCTGTACTCAGAGGTCTCAGAAGATTAGTGTTGGTTAATCAGTGTATCCATAATTGTGCTTCAATCCATGTGTGGGAATACGGAATCCACACTATTGACACTAACACTTACACGTATACCATCACTACCTTTGTGTGAATAGGTATACGTGGAGATACTGTATCGGACGTCCATACACTACGACAGCTAAACCGAGACTGTATGAGTTTTATTGTTATATTTGAAAATTCGATGTTTTAGTTCTTCTTACATTTAGACGCGTCAAACTAAAATTAAATTTGAGCATTGAAAATATTATTTCAGAACCACATTGAAATATATTATACATCTCCTTTGTTCGGTTTTAATTTTATCTATCATATGTCAATTTAAAAAAAAAATTATGTATGTCTATGCAGAAAAAGTTAGATTTTCGTTATTTAATTGCAATATAAATATACAAAAGTGAGTGGTAGAATTATCTCAATGTTAGCATTGATAGAAAAGTTATCAAAGATAGCATTTCCTATTTTGTTAGATAATTTAAAAAAAAAAGTTTATTAAAAGGATTTCGTACAATATTAGTCGCGAGTACCGTTCGAAATGTTCTTCAATGTTTCATTTAGCAGATTCATTTTTATACATTTATAATAAATATTACATATTATTTATATTATATTGCATTACCGGCATTAAAAAGAAAATCATATCCTTAGACTTAATTTCTGCATATTCATAATAATAATAAAAATCATAATAATTTTATTTCTTTTAGTAACAAATTATATGCTGGAAATCTGAATTATTGTTATTTTATTCACCATAATTAATTCCATGTATAAATTGTTGTCGTTACTAACAGATATTTTGCATATCTATTATATACAGAGTAGATATATATAGTGATCTTCTAAAATTGAAATATTATCTAACATTAAAAATTGTAAAATTTGTATTCATAATATAAAAAATCGATCTATTCTAAGAATGAAAAATTATTATAGATTATACTTCAGATTGTACAAATTTTAGTTTAAACGATACAATAATATTCAACATATTTTACATGATGGTGAAGCAAGTGAACAATCACTTATTATAAAAAGACTTCATTACTCTCTCAGTTTTATTTGCGAGAATATTTAATAGAATTCTTATTACATTAGAATTTCTCTTTATTTAAATATTTTTTTATAGACATAAATGAATTGTTATCAAAAAAAATATAATACATGAAAATATACGTTTATATTATAAAATATCATATCTTAAGCATTTTGTATTTTTTTATTAAAAAATGGCAAAAAATTTTCTTAATTATTTAACACTACGGACGCGTGCGTGCTAACAGCGACTTTATGATTCTGGACGCGTGGATGTCTATTTTACATAATTATCGTATTATCGCTTCACTTGATTTATCATAATTGTAGTATCAGTATGAATCAATTGATAAATAATCAAATGATAAAACTAACTGTTAACATTATTCGAAATATAGACATTCCATAATATAGGCATCTACGTGTCCAGAACAGTAAAGTCGCTGTTAGCGCGCACGCGTCCGCAATGTTAAATGATTAAGATATTTTTTACCATTTTCCAAAAGAACTCTTAGGTTGCGACCTATGGTTTCTTGGAAAAGTTTTACCTTCGTGATGAATAGATTATATGTAATGCAAAAAATTCAAAGAATTTTGTGGCAGGTTCTTCACATGTATTTCTATCAAATCAAAGGTGTAGAATTCATCTATGATAGCCATGGACAAACTTTCCTTTCCACCCTGTACAAAATAGATTTTCCCAAATTTTCACTGGCACGATGTACGAAGTGTGACAATGTCAATTACTTATATAGATTGAAATAACTGTAATTTTTAAATATAGAGTTCATCTATATCATTTACATGCATTCACCCTTTATATCTTAATGACAGCGATTAATATTTAATACCGTTTAGATAAGAAGTCCCGTCCTCAATTGCTTAATGGTATGTAATAAACTAGGAATTTCCCAAGTTTGTAATGGTCCAGTAATTAAAAGATCAAACATGGAAGAATTTTGCATCAATATAGAATTTATTTACCATCCAAGTTTATATATATATATGTACATGTATAAAACTTATTTACCATATATATATATATATATATATATATATATATATGTACATGTATAAAACTTATTTACCATCTAAACCACCTTCTTTTGTTTACTAGAAGAAGAACAAAGATACAAAACATATTGATTAGAGTTTTTGAAAATTGGAGACAATCAATATATGTGTTAGCATTCCATGTTGTTCTTTATTTTCTTGATAACCTGAATATGAAGTTCAGTTCATTTTACTCATCAAACAAGTTTATAAATAAACCAATCAAAATTGAATCTATCTATTCATTTACGTACGTAAAGGATTACAAACAAATCATATTAAGCAAATCTATCATAGATGGAATTATGTATCAAAAGATAAAAATCGTTTACTTATATTTCAATATCATATTTTGATATAATATTTATATTAAAAAATATACATAAACAAAATATTATTATTATTAAAATGTAAAATAAAATTATTATTAAAATAATATATATATAAATATTGTATAATAATATTATATTTTGTTATTATTAAACATTTTCATTGTGTCACTTATTTTGTTGTTAAATCTTACATGACAATGGTTACATGAGAATGCTGTCAGATTTATGCCATTTATCAAAAATAATTTAGCTACCAGATAGTACGTATTTCAAAAGTAATTCAGCACATTTTTATATATATATGTATGATTTATATATATATATATGATTGAGTACAAACATCTTATCATATACCTAGGAATTTCCAAACGATCATACGAATCCAACAGTTTCCGCGTAACTCGATATCGCTTCGTTAATCATATTCACATAACATTGGACTAGTTTCTCTTTTAAAGATACAACATTGTAATGAAAAAAAAAAAATACAAGGCTTTAAAGTGCCTCAACAGACACTTGCAAATAGATCGTCAAAAAATGTTTCAAATAAACCATCTCCAGATTTCTCAATTTTACAAAGCAATTCCTTAGTGAACCTCTTACTATAACTATAATTTAACTATAAGTATTGTATATAGTATTGTTTTTAAAATACAAAGTATAAAGCATAAAATCACAATAAGTATTTATCAATTTATCAATTTCCTTTATTTCCAAAAACATAAGATCACATTTGAAGAGTTAAGACTTAATCGATTGTTATTGTTCTTTTATGTAGCATTTATCGCAATTTAAAATTTTTATTACAAAATTTAAATTCCTCAATAAGATTATGCCAGTGTAATTTTACATCAATCATATGAAATCATGATGGATAATTTTTGCTTTTATAATCAACGCTAATTAAGAGCAATTTTATACAATTTGATTCTGAATACATTCATTTCTACATATTATTCGATATTATTTCCTCTCTCATAAAATTTATCGCTTTAATATTCCTGTTTATAACATTTTATTACTTAAGCATTTTACTACCTGAAATACCTGGTATATGCGAAAACTGCTGATCAAACTATCGGTCAGTAGCAGTTTTTGCGTAAGTATCTAGGACCGATATTGGTTCGTTGGTAGTAAAAGGGTTAACTTGTAATGATAGCTTTAATGCCTAGATTGATATATCATGTTTATCAACATAATTGATTAATAATACTGATAATTATTTAATAATTACTCTTTGCTATAAAGCACACTTTGCTATAAGACTATAAAAATATTTTTCCTATTTTTTTAGTTTGCTTCGGACTAGACTTTAGCTATCACTACAGTTATTTTTTTAAGAAACTTCATTTTATCGTTAAAATGAGAAATCGAAAAACAATAAACTTTTGTTATAAAAGCATGAAGTTAAAATTTTTGTATTTTATAAAAATAAACTTAAACATAATATTTCTTCAGTTATAGGAAAATATTCTTTCAGAAAACATATTCTAAATTCAAATCTCAACACATCTGTGGGAAAGGGACTTTGTACCTCCACCCTATAAAATATAGCTTAACCGAACGTAAATTATCCTACTAATGAGGAATACAGAATAGTTAGGTATGGGTAACGTTAACTTTTGTAGATTAGAGATACGTTAGGATAGTCAGATTAGATTAGATTACATTTTATAGCAAGTCTCTCACCCATTCACTAAGTATTTATTATAATTAACATATATTTAAAGGATTCATCTTTTTTTATAAAATATAATTCATCTTCTATTTATAAATAATAATAAAAATGTGTTACTTTACATAATTTTTTATAAAAAAAAAGACTATAGTAAAATAGACAAAATTAAGTCAAACTAAAAAATACCAAAAATATTTTTACACATACACGAAAATGAAAGCTAAAATGGTTACATGTACAGGAAATAGATACTCAGAAATACTCAAATTATTGTCTTCTGCATATAACATATCTTAAGGTCACTGAAATTGATGAAATGTTCCTTTTTTTTATATATGTTATCCAGAAATTTATTCTAAACATGTAATTCTCCAATTTTAATTTCTTAAAAATTTATTTAAGAGTCATGCAGCAAATATATTACACAAAGAAATATTTTTAAAATTGTTGCCAATTATATTCTTTAATCGTAATCAGGAAAGTCTATTTGTACATTCTGAGGCATTGTCATATAAGAAATTGTACTCTGAACTCCTGTTCATAAAATATTGTTGTGATAACAATAGCTTAAAAATAATAGAAGACAAAGAAACTAAAAAAAAAGAAAGAAATGAATCTAAAAATAACAATAATAAAAATGATTTTTAGTACATTTAAATATATTCTTGCAAAAAAATTGTACAAAAATGCATTATTTAAATATTTTACGAGTAGGCTACATTCAATTTGAAAGTAGTTATTATTTCAAAGGAAACAATAATTAAAGCAAACACCTTATGTTATAAAATAATGAACATTATACACCCATTACATCATTTTTTTAAGAATAATTTAATATATCTGAAACATAAATTTCATTAGCGTATTACAAAGTACTACAAAATCAAATTTATGAATATTTATAATATATTATCCACATATAATATGTTAGCTAATCGAAAAACAGTATTAAATATAGATAAATTAAATGGCTCATAATATTAAATATTTAAAATATTTTATTCTTATTATTATGTTAAATATTCTATAATTTTATTAACTCCATTATGTATATATTTAATACTAAAATTATAAAAATTATATAAAAATTTAAAATAATAAAAATAATATAAATCATATAATTTTCATTTAAATTAATAAATTATTATTTTCGAATAAAGTTTATATTATTTGACAGCTTAATAAATATATTAGTAAGTATATGTATAGTATTCCCATTGATGAAGGTTTTAGAAAAAGCAAAGAAATATCAGTTGTTTGAGATAGATAAATAGAAAACTACTGAAATTAATGTTATATCTAGTATAATAATTTTTATTATATCAATTATAACAGACAAACTACTGTAGAGTGGTATCGACGTTAAGATGTTCCCTAAGAAGACTTAAATCTTATTTACTAACATGTCTTCTATAAATTATTCTTGGTTTACTCTATTAATTTAAAATATATTAGTCAGTGTAAGTAAATCAACCAAAAATTAATTTTAAGATAAATTAATTTTTTTTTTTTTAATTTTATTGTTGCATCGACAGCGAGGTCATTAGCGACGACGGCACCATTAGATGTGTGAGTAGTTATGCTTTTTAGATATAATAATACTCTTTGTATGTCGTTTTGAGAAGTAAGGTGTATGTTTGCGTTGATTCCATATTTCTGTCTTTGGGTTTCTGTGGTGTGGCATTCGTGCAGTATGTGTGTTATTGTTAATGAATGGTTTGGGTTAGGTTGCAGGTGGGTGAGGTAGTTTTTTTGATTTTGTGTTCATGTGTTAGCCTGGTATGACCGGTTCTTAGACGTGTGGTAATTATTCCTTCTTTTCTGTTGTTAAATTTCGGTGTTTGCTGGTGAAAGTCTTGGATACTTTTGTGTAGTTGAGTGCTTTTAGTTGTTTTCCATGTATTGTTCCATTCATTTTTTGTTACTTTTTTGCAATGGATTATTTGGTCGTCGCAGGGGATTGGAAGATGGTTGTCGTTGTTGATAAGTGGGGGGACTGTGGCTTCTTTCCCTGCTGCGTCGGCTTTTTCGTTTCCTTCGATTCCTTAGTGAGCTGGAATCCAGATGACTGTGGCGTTTGTGTTAGGTTGGTTGTGGTTTAGTTCTTGGATGGTGGATATTAGATGGTTTTCTTGATCGTATGATTTCATTAGAGATTTTGTAACGCTCATGGAGTCGGTGTATATGACGATCTGGGCTTCGTTATTTGAGTGTGCATATTTAATGGCTTCCAGGATGGCATAGGTTTCGGCTGTGAAGATGGATGATGAAAGAGGGAAGTTTTGTGTTTTTTTGGCTCTTTCTGTGATGATAGCGTATCCTGCTCCAGTGTCCGTTTTTGACCCATCAGTGTAGATCTTGCTGTGTTGGGTGTAGTTGTTATTTAGTTCTAGGAATCAAGTCTTGTGATCAATTGAACTGAGGATTTTTTTGGGAAGTTCGGCAAGACTGGTGTTTGTTGGAAATGTTTTTATTAACCATGGGGGGATTTGTGGTGGTTTACGTTCAATGGTGGGGTGGATTTTGAAAGTGGTGGATTGAAGGATTTTGTTAAGTCTGATATGGAAAGGGGAGGGAATTTTGGGTTTATTGATGTAGAAAGCATTAAATCTATTGGAGAAGATGTTGTTGTAGGAAGGGTTATTTGGAGTGGATGAGACTTTTAGTGCGTATTTGAGAATTAGGAACTTCCTTCTGGATTCAAGTGCCATTTCTTTAGTTTCGAATAGTAGGCTGTTTATAGGGCATGTTCGGTATGCACCTGTGGCTAGTCGAAGAGCTGAGTGGAAGATTGGATCTATTATTTTTTTGATGGAGCTTTTGGCTGAGTTGTAAACGATAGCGCCGTAGTCTAGTTTGGATCTGATTAATGCTCTGTATGTTACTAGGAGAGTGTCTTTATCCACTCCCCAGTTATTATTGGAAAGGGTTTTAATTATGTTAAGTCTTTTTGTGCAGGACTCTTTTAAGGTTTTTAGGTGTGGCGCACAAGATAATTTTGTGTCAGTAAACTGTATTTTAAGATTGCTCAGATATAGTTTAGGTGGGGGATTGAGTTTGGTTTTCCTAGTGAATAGGATGCCTTGGGCTTTTTGGGAAAAAATTTTAAACCCGTTGTTTTTGACCAGTCTTAAAGAGTATTGATGGCTGTAAATATTCGTTGATGGAGTTCATATTTTTCCCGCTACATGTGATTGTTATGTCGTCCGCAAATAGCTGAGTTTTTATTGGTGGCTTGAGGTTGGTGGTGATGTCGTTGATTCCAATTAAAAATAGTGTGGTGCTCATTACTGATCCTTGTGGGACTCCGTTTTTGATTATAACTGGATGTAACAGAGATCCATTTGCTCTGACTTGGATTGATCTATTGGATAGGAAGTTGGTTATGAAGGATAGCATATTGCCATATACTTTTAGCTCGATGAGGGCGTTAATAATTTTGGTTCTCGAGATTGTATCGAAGGCTTTTTCGATATCGAGGCATATGGCGGCTATGTATTCTTCGTTGAGGAAAGCGTCGCAGATATTTGTTTCCAAGTTCGTTAGGACGTCTATGGTTGAACGGTAGTGTCGGAAACCGTATTGATTTGGGTTAAGAAGTTTTTTTGCTTCGAGGTACCATCTAAAGTTACGGTTTACGATTTTTTCTAGTAGTTTGCACATGGTATTTGTTAATGCAATTGGGCGATAGCTGTTAGGATTTTGTTTGCATTTGTTTGGTTTAGGAATTGGAACTACAATTGCTTTTTGCCAATTTCCGGGAAAAACTTTATGGATCCATATACAGTTGAAGATTTTTAACAAGTAATTTATTCCTGTTTTTGGAAGCATTTTTAGCAGTAAGTTGGGGATATTATCTGGTCCTGGGGCAGAGTTTTTTGTTGAAGCAAGAGTGGAATTTATTTCTTTGAGTGTCAAAGGTGAGTTTAGTGGTGAGTTGTTATCGTTGTGGATTAAATCATGGTGTATATTGTTGTAGATTATTGTAGGATGTGGTGAGTTTATGTTATTTGAATTTTCTTGGAATTGTTTAGCTAATGTGTTAGCAATGTCGTGGGCTTGGGTTAGGTTTGGGTTAGGTTTGGGTTTGACCGTCATGAGATTCCAAGAATTGGATAATCGTGGAGGGTTTGGGTCCATTTATGCTTCTGATTTTTTTCCATACTGCAGATGTTGGTGTTGTGAATTTATTGATGTTATGTAGTTTCTCCATGTTCGTTTTTTATTTTCTTTAATTATTCTACGGAAGTTAACTCGGTTAGGTTTTCGTTTGTGGGATGTTTCTTTGCTCTATTGAAAGCGTGATGACTCTCTTGCATGGCGATTTTACATTCTTCGTTCCACCACGGTACCGGTCTTTTCCTGATTTTTTGTATTCTAGGAATTCCAAAGGATTTGTCTGCGGATGAGGTTATGATTTGTTGGAAATTGTTTATTGTTTCGTTAATCCGGGCTGGATTGAGTTCAGGTTCAGTTTCTTTCTCAGTGAGTTGAAACGTTATGTTTTCTTGGTAAACTGGCCAGTTTTTTTTTCTTATATGCCATTGCAGTTTTGAGTTGTTGTGCTATTGTCTCCGTATGTGATTTTTATGGGGAAGTGTTCGCTGTCATATGGTTCTTTTAAGGTATCACATTTTAGGTGTTGAGCTATCTGTGGACTGGAAAAGGTTAAGTCTATTGCACTTGTTTTGCCGTTTCTAGTGCTGAAGTGCGTTGGAGAACCTGTGTTCAGTAAGATTAAATCCTGGTTGTTAAGCAGATTTTCGATTGTCTTTCTTCTTCTGTCAGTTTTGGTCGATCCCCAGAGAGTGTGATGGCTGTTAAAGTCTCCTGACAGGATCAGTGGAGCTGGAAGTTGAGCTATTATATCTTCAAGGTCTTGTAATTGAAGGGGGAAACTATTAGGAATGTAGATATTGCAGATGTGGATTTTTTTGGGAAATGAAATAGATATTGCAACGGCTTCTAAGTTTGAATTTAATTAGATTTCAGTAGAATCATATTTGTCCGAAATTGCAATGACCACTCCTCCGTTGGCGTGATTTTCGTTTACCCGGTTTTTAACAAAGGTGTTGAAGTATTTAAGTGTAGGCTGGTGGTTTTTTTTGAAATTTGTTTCTTAAAAACAGATAATGTCTGAACTGAAATTGTTTATGAGTATTTGGAGTTGTTCATAATGGGTATAATAACCGTTTATGTTCCACTGTATAATTGTTTTCATAAGGTATTTGGTGGGGCTATGAGTTTGGATTTTGCTGCGATTTCGGTTCTTATGAAAATTCTATGTCCGATTCAGATGAATAGCTAAATGACGATTCAGGTGTGTCAGTCGATTTGGAGAGCTTTTTGCTGAGTCGATGTATTCTGTTTTTTATGTTTCTTTCGTTTAGATGGCGGTAGATTTCTTCAAGAGTTTGAACAAGTGTCGGAATATTATCAGTGTAGTTTCTTACGATTTGCAATGGGTGTGCTGATCCAAAGGTGTCTTGGAGGAGGCTCTTGATCTGGGAATAATTTAGCTGGGAGTGTGAAGGATTTTTTTTATTTATTATTTCTCTTGCTGGGGCTAACATTTCCTCTAGTTTGGCGGAATCGAAAACTGGAGATTGTGGAGGAAGTGTTTTTAGTTTGGTTATTGCGATTTTTTTTAAGTGGATTGATTGGCGGGGGCATGGAGTCTGTGTCGTTTAAGTTAGCATAGTCTGATTTGTTGTCAGTTGATGATTGTGAGTGTGGTCTTTTGGAACTGAAAGGGATTGGTGGTTGCTCTGTAGGTAATTTATTCGTTGCTTGTTTGGAATTGTCGATGTTTGTCTCGGTAGTGATAGGAATCTTCTTAACCGGCAATTTGGGGAATTGAGTTGGTGTGGGGATCGTTGTGTTTGTATTGTTGTATCGGTTGTGTTTGAATTTTGGGTTAGCGGGCAATGTTTCGCTAAGTGACCTTCTGGTTTACATCGGAAGCAAAGAAGGCTGTCGATGGAGGTGAAAATACGGTACGATGTATCTTCAAATGTTATTAAGAAGGTGAATGGGATTTTTCCAATGTCATCGAGGTCAATGTATACCTGTCTTCTGAAACTGAGGATGTGGGCGTATTCCGGTTTGGTCATTCCTGCTTTCAGAGTTGTTATTCTGGAGCATAGCTTGACGTTGTTTCTTTTGAAAATTTTTTCAAACTCTGTGTTGGGTATAACCGGGACGACGTTTGATAGAATTACTCTTTGGACCGGAGTTAACATTGGTCTTAAGTTTAGCGTATTGTTGTTGACCGTTATTGTTTTATGCAGATTTGTTAGGTGTAGTACTGTTTCTTTTTTATCAAGAGAAGCGCAAATTCGGTTGTTTGAGATTTTGGAGATGTACCTTATTGATTTGGGCCCGATTAGTTTCCCTATTGCAAGGGCATAGTCTTGGAGGCTTGTGTCGTCTATTGCGTGGATGATGATAGCTTGGTCTTTTAGGGGATGTTCTGGTGTGAGGTGCAGGTAGATTCGGAATAATAACGGCGTATGGTGTACAAATCACTTTATTATTTGAACACATACACTGCGGCGCGAAGGACGCGGAAGACGCGGTGAACATATAGCACTTTGCTAGTGTACACGTCGCGAGACTATCCGTGCGTCTCTTCTCGATTTTTTTTGCTTTCTTTCTTTTCGAACTCGACTCTACTCCTTGACTCGTACCGGGACTCTCTCTCCTGGTCGTCGCTTTTTGCTGCCAGGAAAACTCGGTCCCCGTTTCGGACATCCCTAATTGGCCGACTCGATTTTTGCTTTAGCCAATTAGATTGTCACGAAATTGCGCCGCCTACTCCTTGCGTCCGCGCTTTTCCTGGGAGTGAGGCTGCTATCTCGCCGAGGCCGATTTCCCGGAATTGTGGCGATGTAACAGGGTCTCCTCTGGGCCTCGCTTTCTTCAAATGTTTTCCAGATGACGATCTGGGTGGCCCATAGGACCTAGAGTTTACGACGCTTCGCAGAGATGCTATTGTAGGCCGAAATTCTATAAACTATAAGTGCGGACGTTTGGTCTTACGCACTGTGAAAACTAAACTTTGGCCTTCGCAATTCGATAGCACAGGCGCCACGTGAGTCGTAAATTCTCCTAACTTCTTATCTGAAAAGACGTCTTCTCTTCCGACATCTGCTAGCCGCTACAGTCTTTTGTAGGTGATGAGTCGAGTTGTGCAGCGTGGGAGTATGATTTGGTGGAGTTGTTACTTTCAGTTTGGTTGGAAAATTGGGAACCCCTGTACTCAGAGGTCCCCGCAGGTTGGTGTTAGTTAGTCGGTGTATTCATTCGTATAGTATTCCTTTGTGTGATGTACGAGATTGGCGTTTGTTTTCACTAACACTAACACTATAATAATGTGGATTGGAACTCGTAAGCGAGACTGTATCGGATGTCCGTACGGTACGATGGTTAAACCGAGACTGAGATAAATTAATCTATTATGTGATTTACTATATAATCTACATACATATATGAATGTTGATACGATCGAAATAATGTTATGAAATTTCATTTCTCTACCGATGGAAATGAAACGGCCATTTTGAACTCCATATAAGTACTAGTGATAATGATTCTGAATAATTTATCTAATTGTTAGACGACTCCTGTTGCTTAATCATTCGAATATACAACATTTTATTTCTAAATATAAATTTTATAATCTAATTATTGTCGATGTATTCCTGGATAAAAAAAAATAATACGCACACGCACCGACACACACACATACACAATGTATTATAATTAAGTTCTCAAGACTACTTTTAGATTAACAGACCAAACTTCAAAGACAGTACTTTTTATATAAGAATAATACTGTATTTATTATTTCTATATTTTCATATCATATAAAAAATTATAGCAAAATTATAACAAAATTATAACAAAAACAAAACAAATCATATAAAATAATTCATTTCAATTTCTTAATCTTTCTAGACATATTTCATACATGTAAATTCGAGCAATTATTATTCAAAACTACAGTTTTTTTCTTATATATGTTACTAGCCGGCTTAGTTTTCGAGATTCGAGATTCGAAATCTTCGATAAAATCTCCGATTTGATTAAAATTTTGGAGCTATCTTTATTTTATATAAAACACTATTTATAAAAATGATTTTTAACAGCTAGAAAATTAAAATTCAAAATTTAGCAAAAAAATTTGAAATTTAAAGTAATATTATTTTTTTATTATTATAAAAATTTATTGTTATTATTATAATTTTTCTTTATTCAACAATATTATCATTGAATCTTCTGTAGTTGAAAAATTGTATAAAATTGTCCCTGAATTTCTCGATTCTGATCGTTGTGGATTGGTTGGTTTTGTTGAAGAAAAGTATTGGCATTGAATTGGAGTAAATACATCTCGACAAAAACTACCCAGAGATCCTGCTTATTTTGAAATAATTTACAAAAATAAATGATATTTAATAATGTCTGTGAAACCCGAGAAAGAAAATATTAACTTTCAACATAATTCAAAATCATCAAGATTAGATTCATAATGAAGTCAAGATTTTCTAAATAATGTCGTATATCTCTTTACAAATCATTGAAATTAGTGAAGTTTATTCTTTAAAAAATATAAAACATATTTTTGTAAACATATTTTCGAGAACTAAGGGCGAACGACAATATCATAAATTGTATAATAATGATTTTAATAGCATTTAAAATTGGTCCAAATAATTACTTCAATTCGTATTGTTATCTCGAAAACAAGTTTATGAGAAAACTTGAAGAGAGTATTTTAAAATTAATGAAAAAAGAATATTTAAGAAATAATAAGAAATATTTAGGAATAATAACTGTTTATTTTAAAAAATTGGAAAGTTCTTTACAAAAGAATTTTTCTTTATTCAATCAATATTATTATTCAACCTAACATACTGTTATATATTGCATCAAACAATTGACTTATATCTCAATAATAATTTATTTATTAAGTTGAGCTAGAAACTAATTTTAAAAATATTCATCATATAATTCTAATGAAAAATGTTTTGTAAATCGACACGTATTTGTGTATTATTAATACATTTCGTGTAATTCTCAATTCTTCTTTATTTTAAATTAATAGATATCAGCTATGTAGCTGTAAAAATTGCTCACTGATTTTACAACGAAAATATAAATCATAAAGACACAATTTAATGTACATATAATTCGCAAAAGTCCATTGATTAAAACAAAAATGTGTATTAGACTAAAATAGTAATAAAAAACTATATAATGTTTATATTTTATGATTTTTTAAGGTCTTTTTCTAATTTAAAGTTTACGTCATATAAGTTTCGTTCAAATGGTAGTGGAAAAATTCCAAGTCCGAACGCTAATTTATGTTTTCTAGATAGCTTAAACAGAAACTAACGCAAAGAGAATATTATAATTAGTCAGACTGATTAATCCTGTAAAAAAATAGTAGAAGTGTTAATCAGATGAAACGCAGTTATATCGTATGATTTAGAACATGTGGGAAGTATGGCTAGAACTGATTTAATATACTAACATAAGAAGAAAAATTCATATAAATATATACCTGATATGACTTTCGAGTTTATTATGTACTGCAATAATTTTTCTGAATTAGATTTGGATTGTTGTTTTTCTGCATGATTTTAGTATCGTATCATAAATGGAGCAATTAGTAAACAAATTACGTTTAATGAAGCAAGATTATTCTAAACTTTCCTAATTAGCTTAATCTCCAGAATTTTTCTGAATCTTTTTGACTACTACTTAAGGAACCTATCTATTCAAAGGAGTTTATAAAATATTTTGATATTATTGAATCACTTCAATATTCGACAATCTGTAATATATAGATATGTACATCTGTATTGAAGCTAGAGATGGTTTGAAGCAGTTTCTTCAAAATATGTAGGTAATTATTACAATACAAAAAATAAACTGTAACTCGAAAACAATTATATTACATATATGTAATATATGTTTATATAAATTTTTATTCTTATTTTAGAGTGCTTTCTTACATCTTTACTTTTCACGTGTTCTGAATCATTCTGTACATAATGTGACCCAAAGAAGAAACAATTTCATATCATTTTTTCAAAACATTATTTTTGTCAGATTATCGAGAGTGTCTCAAAAATCATGACGACAATTACATATATTAGTTTAATACAAGAAATAATTTATATTATGTAACAAAATAACAAATATTATATTTTTGTTCCAGTAAAATGTACATGTCTATCGTGATTATCTCGTATAGTAGCATTCACAAACAATATTGCAGTAACGAAATTGGTTAAAATAGATACTCATAATCCATGTCATTAATAAAGCAATTCATTACTGTGTTTAATAATTATTGAAAGGTTTAAAAAAAATAAAAGTGTATAAAAACTACAATTGAGAAATAAATAAATTAAGCGTTTAAATAACATTGCCCTTTAAAAAGCAATTTGGAACAAAACGAAGAATAAATGAAAGAAACAGATTCTGCAATCTAATTACGAGTGATATTCATTTTATGAGAATAAATAATAAAATGTTTGAATTTAATATTTTAAGGAAATTTTTAATATTTTTAGAGATATTTGAATATGTAACATTTTCAAGGGAAAGCCATCTTGACATAACCATTTAACTATATGATGAAAAAAAGTCTTCACTTTAGAATAAAGAGACTTTATAATGATCCCAATTGAATTATTTGCGATTGTTTGCCACGATATTATACTAGTTTAAATATTAAGAATTATCCAAAGATCAAAAATTTAGTGTCAAATAAGAAATAAAAGAAAGTAATACTTCTGAGAAAAGATTAAATCTAAGTCATCTAGATGATTTCAATAATTCACTTATTGACTTACGCCACTACTTATAAAAGAAATAATGACGGAAAGAAATAAAAACAACGTCAAATGGATGGAAATTTTATATTCTAAATGTGTTTTATCTATAAAAGGCAGTTTACTATCAGCAATTATATTACTAATAATAATCTCATTCTTCAATAGTGTGATAATGCTACAGTTCATATTATAATACAACAAGCATTAAAGAATACTTTTCGTTTGAAAAAAAACTATAATTTTTGAGTTGATAAGTTTCGTAAGTTGGTATAGTTTCGTAATTTAAATGTTACAGCACTACAAAAGGTGTAGTTTATGCAGAAGATAGGCAATTTAAAATTATTAATGAATTAGAATAATAGCCTAAGAAAGAATAGAGTAACTAATTGCAAAACTATATTTGCGAATTGAATCATTTTTATATATAGTTTCTTTCCAATTTAGCAAAAAGGATTTTAATTTAGAAAATATACTACCAATCCTATTTCATACGATTTTGCGAACGAACATAACAGAGAACAGTATCTTAATTAAATATTGCATCACTGTGAAATACTGTTTATGTAACATTTATTATATTTGAAAAATGTTGTATCTCTTTTTAAAAATCTAATGTATGTTACTTTTTGTTGGAATATACATATCATTGAAATAACTAACATTTTTCCGTAATTTTCATTATTGCAAAATTTATGAAATAGGAATAACCATTAAAAATTAAAGTATTATAGTATCAGTAATACGATATACGTTTATGAAGTTGGACGATTTTATTTCATCGACAATATAGTTACAAAAAAATAATTATATCAAGTGAATGAAGTTATTGACCAAAAATCTTTAATATGAGTATATTTTCATTGTGGTAAAATGATGTTGTAACTCTATAAGGACGGTGCATTCTCAGAGCCGGACGTAGAGAAGTTTGTAAAATCCACTTAAATCCAGCATGATTTAATTGGGTACGCGACCTCTGAACCGAATAGCGACATAGCCTTTCCAGTAAGTAACAGAACCTCAGGCTTTTTAGACTGATAGGAACGGTTAAAGAGCTATTTGCATATAAAACCACCGCCACTTAGTTATGGTACCACATGGATAAATATAGTTTTACGGCATCTATGTTGGTTAGATTGTCGGTACCGTAAACTTGTTTCTGTGTATTATGAGAAACTGCATTTAAGAATTTATCCAGTATGCTTTTAACAAAATGTAATTGCTGAAATACTAAGCGTGTTTGAAGAAAAAGATATTCGAAATTATTCAGCTTCAAATTAATAAATGGTAATTTTGAAGTTAAAATAAATTGATAAAATTTCGTAACATAAAAGTAAACAAAAATATTGTATACATATACACACGTTGAAATAGATACACAATTCGTTTTATTCGTAACCAGTTTTTTTTTTGCATTTTCGTATTCTAAATAAAACGCAAAAAAGTGCAAAACAAATCACAAATAGGTGTATTTAATCGTATATATTAAGCACAATATGATTAGCAAAAAAAAGTTTAACGGAGTTAACTAACGGATTTTTATTTATTATTTAATAAAGTAGAATACATAAGAAATTATCTAAATACTTTGTATACAGGGTGTTCGCGTTATTTTTGTCTAGTGTTTTTCTCGAAAATAGTAAACAAAGGGAAAAAATGGCAGAGGATAAATTGTACTATTTAGAATGTTTAATATGATACAGCAGTGTATAATATAATTTTGTTTGTCATATGAAAACGAATTCAATCATATGGTAAATGATGTCTTTTAGAGTTATGGAAGATCAGGAACGAAAGAAATAGAATATTCACGTCGGGTCGGACACTAATTGAAGCATACGTACATATAGTAAATGTAAATAATAATCTCTGTTATTAATAAACTGATAATGATTTCGATTCATTGTCTAGTTTGTGTCTACTATTCGGTATTGTTAGACATATCAATAAATGACAACTCCTGTGTAATTTTGTAAAAATTTTGTAAAAGTTCTAAAGAGTTCCAACAATGAGTCTAAGTATCTAATCACGATGGCATTCACATTATTTGATGAAAGAAAAAGTAGATATGAAGAAAAAGTAGAAATCATCGATAGAGTTTATTATTTAAAGTTATTATTTATGTATCTACATATGTATGTTTCAGCTAGTACTCAATTCGATATAAATTTAATTAAACTCTAATTTTTTTTTTTAACTTCTAACTTTTTCTCTCATTCTTGACCTTTATTCTACTCGAATTTAATCTACCATAATAATCAAAAGATATCATTTACCATATAATTGAATTCGTCTTAACAGCTGCTCTCATATGACAAACAAAGATATAGCATTCTATATAAAAAAATTAAACATCATCTTAATTTCGTAAAAAATATTGCGAACATAAAAAATTGTTATACTGTGTTGATCATAGTAAATCATAATATGATCTTTCATAATGATAGTAAATTATGATAGTAAATCACAATGATCTTTGCCCCAGATATTTTCTCATCTTGTTTACTATTTACAAGAGAAACGCTGGACAAAAATAACGCAAACACACTGTATAAAACTTTATATATTGGATTAATTTGTCTTTTTACTGAGTATCATTGAAAGACAATTACATTTTATTGTTTTGTTTATATGCTGCTCTTTTTTCTTCTTTTTTTTTGAAGACTTTCTTATGTTTCTTTCTTATGAAAAAAATATGGATTCTTGATACGTAAAATAGATTCAAACTATCATATATGAAATTGGTTTTCATAAGATACGACAAAAATAGTCCTAATCTTTCATTTAATATCTTTAAACCTTATTTCACATTTTGTGAAATATATTTAATTTATAACCACTTTCAATGTTAGCGCTGATTCCACCATATAGAAAAGAATAGGATAATAAGATACGTACAAAATTAGTAGTAATGTAGTATCGTAGGTTTAAATCATTATTTTAGTTGTAGTTTGTTTAGTAATAACAGAGAACCTGTGAAGAATGTAGTGATGTACTGTGAAGAAACCCGTGAAAGAGAAGTATGAATGTGGTGAGAGAAGCGCGACGTTGGTATGAAGTGTTTTCTTTTCTTAAAAAAAAAAGAGAATCAGTGGAGGAACGGGACAGCGTCGATTTGAGTTGTGAAAAAGCGTCGATTGAGTTGTAAAGAAGAGTTGATTGAGTTGTAAAGGAAGAGTTTATTTAAGTAGTGACCGAGTATATTATAATTAATATTTTGTGTTCATTACATTTATTGTTTAATTATCTATTGTTTAATCACCAGCATTATTATTATTAAATATTATTTGTATTTAATCTCTATAGTAATAAATGCTTTTAAATTCAGAGCTCTAATTCTTATCTTTTTTAATAAATATTTCATGGAGTTGTAAGTATTTTTAAGGAAAACCATTACGTCATTTCAATTAAATCCCAGAAGAAATAAATATTACTTTTTATTACCTCAGTATTATGTATTAATTATCTCATTCGAGTTAATAAGAAATAAGCTTTCTAATTGTTATTAATAAAAATTTTTGAAAAGTGATAGAAAAAATCATTAAAATATATATTATTATTGTAATTATTCTTATATTTTTATTTCAGTTTTCTTCGTTTTTACAGAATGCAGTTTGAAAAAAGACAATATAGAAAGTTTTAAACACAAGTTTATTTCTGTGAAAATAATTAATTATTCATTTACAGAAATGTTTTTTGATAATATAGTAAGTATCGAACAGATCAGAAACAAATTTTTTAGTAAAAAAATTTTATTCTGAAAAAGAACTATTTATAGCTTTAAGTGAAATATGTTACTAATAAGTTGACAATTTACGTTTCTAGATAGCACTTTACAAATACACATAGATGACGGTGATTGGATAATTAAAAAATTTTCAATTGTAGTAAAGAAAGTAAACAAAATGTTCATTTAATATTTACTATATTTTTCTTCGAAATAGAACTTTTATCTCAATAAACAAGCAGGCAAAATATCTTGTCTATTATTATTGACTATTGTCATAAACTCTTGTTTAACTCAATTTGATTTAAGAAATAAAAAACGATGTTTCTTATTATCTTCAAAAGATTTCTTTTATAAGGATAAGAAACATAATTATAATGTAGAGATTAAGTATAAAGTAAAAGACAAGGTAACGTATACAAATTAATAACTAATAAACCCGGCCACCGCAGAAAAGAACTCCTTTTCACAATTCAATCAACTGTGTCTTCGACTCAGTCAACTCTATTCCAGCACTCGATCGATTCTGTATTTTCTTTCAAAAAGAAAAATGCCTTACACCAATGTTGCGCTTCTCCTACCATGTTCATACTGTCCCTCTTTTCATTCCTTCACTCGGCAAACACTGTAGGTCATCTAGTATAATTAAACGCATTATAACTACCTATGCTACAATGATATTACAAAATGTTACTTGCTTCTTTATTTATAGTCGGATGATTTTCAAATAGAAGTCATTAAGATCTTTAATAAATAAAAAAATCTAGCAATTAAAATTTAAAAAATAAAGGTGACCTTGAGATAACTTCGAACCCTCCGTTTACATAAAAACTATTATTGTCATATTGTGATTCTGTATTTAACAACTTTCGTTAACAAAGTTCTTTTATTTCTTTGAAAACAACAAAGATATTCAAAATGATCATTCATTGTTCATTCTGCACATAGAATGTCCCATCTTAGTTGTTGCGGCACCATGTGTCAAACGATATGAGCGCGTGCATCTGAAGCGACCAGCGACCGTGTAGTGAAATGTTATGATGAAATTGTGTGAAATTAGCGTTTCCGATATAGGACCGAAGATCGCGATAAATGGACTGTATTAAGTTATAAGTGACAATCATACGACGTATTATTGATTATAGCTCACAACAGTGAGGTAGCGATTACCGACATTACAGTGGTGATAATAACTATAGCCTGAATTGTTTGAGTGACACACTGTTGAGTTAACAACGTACTTTTAAGTTAATAACGCACTCTGTATTTAATGATGCACTGTCTGTTGATTATTGCATACTTTTTCGTACTGATTTCCCCGCTGACGACGGGTCTGCTTTATAAGAAAATGATGACGAGAACGAGCCAATCACTTTGAACCATAAACTGTTTGATTGCAGACATAATTCCTCTAAAAACGGTGAAATTATTAAACATCGGTAGGAAGATTAATGCCAATTGTTTTTAGAGGACATCAAACATAACAGGCACGCAAGTCAGCGGCCGGGAAAGGCAACATACATGTTGTGTCACAACAGCCGCGATAGAGTGTGGTAGATGTTAGGATTTCTTGCCAACATAAAAAAACGGGCAAGCCGTTATCTTTATCTAAAAATACAATAATAAATTATTTTATGTCGACAAAAAGCCTAACGTCTTTTGCACGTATAATTCTAATAATTAAAATTATGGGAAATCGCCCGAACATTAGTCCCAGGGCAAATATCTCTAAAGATACAAAACATGAAAAAACGTTTCAGACAAAAATGTTATATGATATTGAAGGGAATAGATCATTTTGTCGTTTATTTGATCTCGTTCTAATTTTGAAAAAGTCTGCAAAAAAATCTTATTTTGTTGGAAATGTCACCTTGAATTTTTTACTGTATATTATTATTTCACATCGAGACACTTTTAAAACACTATCTGCATATATTTTCTGCATAAAGTATTCCCGAGATATAAACTTTTAAAGTTATTGTCAATATTAGCGTCGGACTTCGTACATCTGAAAAGATATTGCGTGTATAACTATATTGATAAGTATGTTAAGCTAATGAATCTTCAAATTCTCAACAGTTTGGAGATGGATGTTCTCCTTTTTTACATAAAGATCTGCCTTCACACACCCTCACTTGGTTAACTTTCGCAATATGTATGCATAACTAATAGATAAAATGAAACAAATATTTATAGACAAAAGAGATATGCGATATCAAACTTCCTAGTTTGTTACTAATGCTAATAACATGTCAATTTTAAGAATTCATATCTCAGGAATAATTTATGCAAAAAATACATATAAATAGAACTTTGAAAATGTCTCGACATCAGCTATAATAATATATAATAAAACAAATTTTAGCCAAAAAATTCATTACTGACTTTTTAAAGTTTTATCAAAAGGTCAAATAAATGATAATATGATCTGTCCTCTTCAATATCATATAATTTTTGTTCGACACATTTTCTCATGTTTTACAAAATTTCAAAATATTTAGAGATTACAATAAGACATCTTGTATATATGTATGTATGTATCATTGATTAGGGGAGTTTGTATCATTTATCTTATATATATATATATACACATCTTATATTATTATCTTAGATATATCTATATATATCTTATATTATTATATTATATATATCTTTTACCTTTTAAGTTGAAAATTTTTTTAAAGTTTTTTTTTCAAAATTGAATTTTTGGTGACGAAACAAGGTAATGAAAAGGAACAGATTCGTAATAAATATGCAAAAATCTATCAGAAATGATTATTCACTATTAAAACATTTTTTTCATGTCACACAGTGTTATTTGTTATTACAATTAATCAATTCATGATTAATTAGTTAATTAATAATTTATAATTATTTATTGTTAGGGTTAATTCAAACGCCATATATTGATATAGGAGAATAATAAATAATACTATCAAGGAAATGTCTAATGAATCGATTTTAATTTTCTAAATATTTAATGTAGTTGCCATTATGAAATTATTACTAACCTAAAAATAACCAGTGTATAATTAAATAAATGATCTAAAATTCTATTCAATATTGTATGATTTGTTCTCTTAGTTATTTATTTAATTTAAACTCTTTTTTAAAATGAAGAATTGTTTATCGGTCAGTAATTCAAAAGAATTAGTTAACAATTTCATTTTAGTTAACAATTTATCTTTCCTATCTTTTTATATTTTCACTAAATAATTATAAAGTAAAATAGAAAGATGATAAAAGAATATACTATTAACAATGAATAAAAAAACTTTTTTGTTTCTTTTTCATAATTTTCTCCAAATTATAGCAAAAATGATTTATGCAACAATACGATTCCTTTATCTTTTACATGAAGATTTAAAATTTAAATTAATATAATATTCAATTAATAATATAATGTTATATATTTATTAATTCATGTTCAGTATTATATTCAATTTTAATTAATTTAATTAATGTTCATTTAATAAAATGCACTTCAACTACATTTGTATGTTCTACAGGGTTTTATCTGGCAATTACCTAATCGTGCGCGGAAAACTGAAGTTTTGTATTAGAAGCTTTCTTTCTTATTTTAATAGAATATATCATGATGTATCACAATAATCTGTATTGAATATTATTGATGATCGAATTAGTTTAAATTTAATCTTTCTTACAATTAAATATTTTGGTACTGAATATTGTTGTAGATTAATGAGCGAAATTTTTATTGTAGATATGATGAATATACAGTTATTTTAATTAATTTCATCATTTTTCGAAATACAAAAAAGAAAAATAAAGAGACATTAACAGTCAGAATTTCCCAAAATTTGCAGAAGCTTTCTTGAAGATAAGATAAGAATTTTTATCGCAAACAATACTTCCAAATTTCATTTTTTGTCATCGAAGAAAATTCTGCTGTTTGCTCTCCATCTCAATGATTAAGATAGAATCTGCTAAGTCGTCTAATCGATAAGGTCAGTAGCAGGCCTGAACGAAATGGTTCTTTTTCATTTCATTCCTACTTTCCTCTTTTTCTTCCTTATTGTCTTACACCTTATTATTATGGGATATATTCGAATAATATGTTACATCGTATTGTTTTAAGTAATACAATATATCGTTTTATTCCTAATAAAATAGCAAATACATTTATAGTTTTCCTAAAAATGATATTTTTAAACCTGTTTCTAAATCATTTGATATCATAATTGTGATGTGATTTGATGTTCATAATATTTATTTAAACTGTTTTATTATCACAAGAAATATATGTAATGAAGAACGACGCCAATACCCTGCATAGAATATGTATCTCAAGAAATATTATCTTCTTTGACATCGTACTTATTTAAAGTGGTAGAAAGAATCAATTCATGGAAAAAAATCGTAAAGTTCCATTTAAAAAGTACAAATGCACCAATGCATTTTTTAATAAAAAATTATACTACATGATGATAGAGCTTGTTAAACAATGCAAAATTATTTTTAATAAAGATTAATCTTTTCTATTTTAAATACAGAGTTATAGTCTAGACTAGTTATTAAATTATAGTGTGGTATATAACTACAGTTTCCAAATTTCTTAATTTTATCCACATTTTATTAATTTTCTATTGAATATATTATAGTATACATGTTGCAGTAATTTTTAGTTTAATATTTTCTTAGTATTTTCTTTTTACAAATACTATCTAGTCTTAAAATCAATCTACAAAATAATGAACCATACCATATTAGTAACATATACCATAATCAATACAAATCATTATTATATAATAATATCTACTCTTTTGTTAGGATTAAAAAAAATATAGCGTGTTATTTGAAAAATTAAAATGATTTTCGAGAATTTTTAAAAATTTTTCTATGAAAAATTATTGATACTTTTTGTCAGTTCCCTTCATATTATACAGTTTTTCAAAATAAAATTTTGCAAATATAAAATCCTTTTTATATTTTTGGAAATATCTGAATTATTCAAATTTTAAATATTCTATATATCTGTATTTATATATAGTTGATCTATCCAAAAAAATATATTTACATTTAAAAAATATTTATTTACATTAAAAAAAAATAGAATAACTGTTAAATGCAGAGTACACATATACGTATCGTTGCATCTATATTGCATGTAAAGACAACTATGACAAATATATATACTTTTTAAACTATTCTAATTCTGTTCATGACATTTTTTTTTGCATTAATAATGGAATTATGATCCGAAACATTTGTGCAAATCGAAAATAGAAAATAATCGAAAAATTTCTATTGCCTTCAAATAAGGCGGTTTCAAAAATAACATTGAAAGTAAAGAGTTTCTTAAAAGAATATCAATATTTTTAATATTAAATGAAGAATATACAAATTCTGAAATAGGAACAAACTCAACTAACAAGCAAACTGTACCAAAAGCCTAAGAAAACCCATGTCACTTAATTGTAAGCAATTCTAAGAATAATTGTTTTAACTTTACATGTTTCTCACTTTAAGTTATCATTTCATGTTTCTATTGTTTAAGAATTCTAAATTCTCATTTTGAATTCCACATAACACGAAATTGATACAATGTAGAATACATTTTACTATATTCTTTTTTAATATATTTCATCAATAACCCATTAACTTTGACATTTGTCAATAATATCACATTTGTTCATATGACATTTGTTAATAAATGGATGTAATATAAGTCATATGAAAAAAAATATATAAAAATATTGCAATAATTAAGAACAGCTCACGTGAATATAAAAAATACTACTTGAAAAAAAGTTATACTCCTTAGAATCATGAAAATAGATAGAATCATGAAAAAATAAATTACAAAAATTTGTAAGCTAAATAAGAGTCAAGCGATCAAACCATCAGCAGTCAAGTTTCTAGTACGATTCTCATAAAATTTACGATCTACTTACGTTTGGAAAAATCTTTTATATTATATGTAAAAAATCTTTATGAATAATGATAAGATCCTACATATGAATGATTGTACAATGAAACTACACTACTGATTCATTTAAATTTTTACATTGATGACATACGGAGGTGATTAATTTCACCATGTCTAATACACCGGCGAAAAATCACTTAATATAAAATTCCATTTTTGCTTAAGTATATTTAAATAATGATTAAAATGAAATAAAATTCAAAACGCATTAATTTTTGTAGATATTTTTCAATTTATTTTAAAAACTAAGATTTTAATAAAAAACTTATACAAAATTTAATTTTGCTACTTATATTATTTATTTAAGTGGTATGAAATTTCAGTGTTTATTATGTTTTGCATTTATTTATAAGCACTACATTTTTTTTTCTTACATCCTAATTTATGATTATCTTGCATTTAAATAGCATTTAAATTTAATGAAATGAATTGTACTAACAGAATTATAAATGAAATTTAAATTATTTTTTATTAAAAAAAAATTATTTTGGTTGTGATAACTTATATCTTTTTTATTAACAATATTACATTTTTGTATCTACTATATTAACAGAAGAGATTCATTTTATATTCCAGACACTGCAAGTTAAATAATTCAGGTGGTATATATGTTAATTCAAGAATATTGAACATTTTTGAGCTCTGAATTATGATTTAGCTTATGTTTCTGTTGAACATTCCTTTAACTGGTTTAATGGTTTAATGTTTACTAGATTGAAGCTCAGAAGCATCGCGTAAGTCAAAACAGTTATTGACCCGCGAACCTATTATATTTATTGTCATCTAGAAACGATTGGCATCAATCGTTTTATCGATGCTTTAATTTTACCGTTTTTAGATAACCTACATGGAATAATTAAACGGCTCGTCTTTCGAATTTGATTAGCTAGATCGAATTAGCCCATTGTAATAGAAACAAGTTCGCGGACGGTCGTGATGCAGAAACGGTATAGTTTTCACGTTAGCACAAACGGTAGAATTTTCAACACGTACAGGAACAGTTCAATCTATCAAGGAACAGTCTAATTTTCATCGAGTAATCAATGTCATCAAGATTCGTTACAATTTCAAGAATCGTTATACCTTTCAATTTGAATCTCTAAAATTTTTCGCGAAGTTAGTAGTTCGCATTTAATTACAAAAATTTCACTTTTGGTTGGACAAGTTCACAGTCCAATGCTGTGAATTATACAAATTATACACATTATTGAATACCCAAAGCCAAATTGGATAATACAGCTAGTATAGCCACGAATAAGTGCAACGTTATACATCATTCGTAGTTGTATAATAACAATATGTATATATAGCAAATAAGCAAGATATTCTGCTGCTTTTACTGATTGAGAACGAAACAAATTAATTCACTCAAGATCACACGGACTTGTGGTACACGGAAAAATTAAAATCTGCCTAAGTTAACTTGATAAACTATTTTTTGTAGAATTTCCTTCTTTCGAGTTGATTCATTGTCAGTTGTTAAAGCAGGATATTAATACAATATGTTATTCTTTCAATATATACATCGTTATAGATGGTTAAATCGTACTAAATCTTATTGTTTGATCAAAAAAGTGAATTTTCGAAATAATACCAAAAATTTTATTATTTTACGTCATCGATTTAATTCAGAGCAACTATAGAAATTGCATATTATTAAAATAAATTAATGTGTTGGTAGATATTTTCGTTTTTTTATTTTTTACGCTCAACTCTTCACAAATATAATTCTTAACTTAATTAATAAGTGATAGACATGTAATTAACAGATGTCTGTTAAGTAATGTAAGTATATAAATTTCCTAAATTATATGATGAAAGATATGCTATGATGAAGATATTGAAACAAATTGTATTGAAATTGTATTGAAATAAATAAAAGAACTTTCTAGAGAAAAAACATTGTAGATTACATGATTATTATAAATTCTATTTTTGTAAAATTTTTCATACAACTTTGACATAAGATGATTTTGGGAAATCATATTCTTTTTTTTATTTAATTTGACTAACTCTTTCCAAAAACATCTTTAAATTTGCTCTAGAATTTGGAGCTTCTAGAATATTTGTGAAGGTCATACGCATTGATTTATGGTACTGACATGAGTTAGTTTCTTAAATTAGTTGTCAAATGATTCATTACGTTTGTCAAATAATATAACTAATTTTAATTAATCTCTAAGTGTTTTTTTTCGCACAATAATGATTGATATATCATAAACCATTGATGTATCATATCCATACCAAAAACACTATGCCAACTACGGTTTCCAGAAAATAAAGGATTTGTTTTCTAGAAACTGATTGGTTTCAGCATACTTTTCGCTCTCAATTTTAGAGCTCAATGAAAATTTTTATAAGCATCTCTTCAACGGAAATTTACATTAATCAAATCAAATCAGTCAAATTCTCCGAATCAACTGTAGTTAAATTCAATCAGAAATAACGATCAAATCACCAATTCGTATTGAACCAACAAAACAGTGTAGGTAGGCAATTGTATTTTTATTCATCATTTTTATTATATATCATGTAGGATGTGCTCTCTTGGATCATATTAGAATGGTTCTTCGGACTTGTAGAAGAAAGCAATTAAACCTTATTTATATTGTGAATTTACAATTTAATTTTGCTTGCTTCTTTTATTTTATTTTCTATTATATAAAAAAGTTGTATAAAAGCGCTTTAATCTGGAATAAAGTAGTTACAATATTATCTGAATGTCGCAACGAACAAAATCTGATTAATAAACATAAATTATATTTTTTGTTCTTTAAATTATGATATCCATATAATTTACTTTATATATATATATATATATATATATATATATATATATACATACATATAATTATAAGTTCATAAAATAAAAATGCAATGAAATAATTAAAATTTTAGCAAAAGTTAATTTAGTAAAATAATAAATAAATAATTTATTAGATTGCATTGTATTTATATACATATTGTAAAATAATGTTTCATTTTTTATAGCTCTGTTATACAATTCTTTCCAGAAAGCTATTTGCCATATAAAAATAGAATATGCAACTATTACCATTTTATGATACAAATAATGAATAAGAATAATAAGTTATGTAACTCTAATAATACAATCTTATTTAGTATAGTTAATACAATAATCATTCTAAAAGTAAAATAATGTTTACGTTGTTTACGAATTTTATGTATCAATATTACATTCATAAACCAGTAGGATGGTATATTTCTTTTGAAATGAAACTTTCTTACAACAAAGCATTATATGTTTTCGACAAACGAAGAGTTTTTGAAATTGGATTAGTTGCTAGAATAGAATATATAGACAGCAAAAGGATGTAAGTATGTATATATAAACAAAAACAATAGAAACCAATACAATAGAAATAAAAAAGAAAAAAATATTTGAATTGTAGACTCTTTGAAACAATAGATTATACTAACAAAAAAATGATAAGAAAACTATCAACTACTGATTTATTTTGTTTTTAAGTGATATTTCTTTCTTACCTTATTTTAAAAATTTAAAAATGAAATGTTTGTATTCAAAAATTGTTTTCAAAATTTCTGAAAGGCAATAATGAAAGATCTATATGATAAGATCTCAATGAATAATAAATTTGAAATAAATAATGTTCATAATTAATTAGCATGAAAACGTGATTATAGATTAACAACATCATATGACGTTTACATAATAATATATTTTTATGTTGTGTTGTAAAATTATAACGTGATAAAAGCATATGTAAAATAAAAAAAAATGATGGTCAAATAAATCATGGAAATTTTTTAATTAATAAATATTCCAATATCCTGATCCTTCCTTTTTTACTAAAGAAATTTCTCGTCGTTTTATAATGTAAGTCATTATTAATTATGCGATGTTTTGTAATAATTAAATTAAAAAATAGATAGTGTATAAAATATGAATGATATAGAATGACTATATATTATAAATATATATTAATAGCTAATATACAAAAAAATAATCATGATTATAATAAATCAACGTAAACCAACTTATAAATTAATACCAATAAAAACTAACAACGATTCTTCAAATATTGAAACAACTTCAGTCATTTTCATATAACACTGTCATATGGAACTCTAACTCTTATCTCAAGGAAATGGTTCTCTACTTCTATTATTTATTCACAGTAGAGTTGAATAGAGTGACGGAAGAGAAAAATACATGGGTGAGAGATAGAAAAAATCTTTTGGATAGGGATGAAATAGGAAGATTAGAAAGAAACAGAATAAGAGAAAAATCGGAGGATGAAATCAAGAGAACCATACGAGTATTAATGGAAAGAGTGGGGCAAAAAGAAAGGGAGGGAAGAAGAAGGAGATTAGAGGAATCTAGATACAACAGCAAATATGAGAAAATGATGGTTCAAACATCGTCCAGATTATTTAAGAAAGGTTGGAAAAATGAAAGATAAGAGACTGATCGCAAGATTTAGGTGTGGGAATGAGTTACGAGGGGAACAATTTTGGAGGAAGGAGGAAAATGTAGGGTTTGTGGAGAAGAAGAAAACGTGAAGCATATTTTGGAGGAATGTCAAAAAACAAAGACTAGAAGGAGGAGAGAGGAACGACTGGACGAGAAGGGATCACGGCTGAATATTATGAGAAGGGTGATTCAGGAGAGAAGGTGCTAAGGGCAAAAAAGAAAAGAATTATAATTAGAATAATAATTAGAAAATATTAGGTTAAAGGAAGATAGATATGAGGCTAACATACAAACCAAAGTTGCAATCCAAAGTTAACAAAACAGAGATTATATATATATATAGAATGGCAGGTTAAGATAGATATTAAACGTTACTTCTAGGGATAAGCACCCGATGTTATATTGTGAAAGACTGGAAGTCATTCAAAGCCGAAAGGCATGGATTAATTTCAATAAATTTATTCACAGTATTTCACCAGGTATAATTATTCAAATTTTTTCAGTAGATTTTTTTCAACTGCTAAACATACACATGTTACAGAAATGATTAACTCTGGTTGTTAAAACATAGTTTTATACAATTTTCCTATTATTTTTTAATATTAAGTTTTGAGAGATGTTTTATCATATTTAATTTTAATATTTAACAACCAAAGGATTAATTAACAACTAAAAGATCTAATTTTCTAGGATTAACAGACAGTTTAAAATTTTTTCCTTTATATCTCAATACCAATAGATGCATCATAAATCTAATCACATTCTTGTTTTGGGACCTTGGGATTACTTGAATCGAATGATGCGTATATATTTCAAGAATGATGTGAAAATGATAATGTTGAATATTATCACTCTTGAAAGATAAGTAATTTCTCATTGATTAGCACTTATCTATTAATTAAAATTGAAATAGTTTTATAAAAGATAGATTTTATAAAAGAGGTGATATCTTGAGACTTGTCACTCACTAGTTACATAATTGCATTACATAATGCATTTCCGAAAGCAAAATGAAACGAATAATAAAATGAGCAGTAAAACTAAACTGACGCGAAAAGAATCAGCAACATCTCACTTTTTGTATCTAATATGTGATATAATTATATATAAACATTCTTCAAAGTTGCAAATACTGAACAATTACGCAAAAATTCACGCAACATTAGTTATTGAGTCGATAAAATGGGGATACCCAAATGCCCGGAAAACATTTTGAAAGTGCCCACATGCGCACGCATACACGCACGCAGGCACACAACACACGCGCGCACGCACACAAAACAATACATATACGTTTGCAAATGCAGTTCTTCAAATTGGCACTATTACACGACACTTGCGCACGAAACAATTGATACATATGATATTGATATTAGTGCCTGGTTTCAGTGAAACAGTCATCCCCTCTCTTTCCTTCGGTGCCAATTCGCAGATACACCTTCCCGTTTAAGCTTCTCTCCCCGGGTCCGCTTTCAATTTCAATTGTGGATGCTTAATTTGGGACTACCGTAATTAGTAGTGCAGAAAATTTGAAATTAGAACAAAACATGTTCTTAAAATGTTTGTATCACATTTCGACAAAATTTTATTACTTACAAACTTGAATATGTATTTAAAATAAGAGAAAAAAAGATATGAATATGATGTATAGACAGATCTTCAGAAAGATTCACATACCTTTCAAATATAAATATTTGAAATCCAAATGTTGAACACTGCTAAATGACTTTAGATCACAGATTTTTATTAAGAACCATAAGTTAGAGCTACGTATTCTGTAATAATTGAGAATGTGCAATATCAAGAATTGTATTAATGTTTCTTTTCTTTAATACATACTTAATGTCTTCTTTCTTTAATACGTACTTAAATTTATATTAAGTAGAATTTTACTAAAACATTCATCTAAAATAAATACTATTGTGTACATAATAAATAGTACATTTTAGGCTTATTTACAACTTCCTTTCTAAAATTAAAACAAAGTGCTTTTATTATAAACTAATCCTTCTTTTTTAATAAAAAGATTACAGAGGTTCCTTGATAGACCGAATAATTTTACTTTTCCTTTCATGATTTTCTTCCTACATCGTTTAAAACTATTATGTTGCAAATATAAAAATCTGTACAGTTATAATAAAATAATAAAAAAAGGATAAGGATGGAAAAAGAAAGAAAGAATACCTATGTGTCATCTACAGCTTGCTAAGATACTGATATGAGAGAATGTATAATATTTGCATGGGAGTAAATGATTAATAATTAAGCTTAAATAATTACTGTAGCTTAGCGAAAGTAGAAATACAATTTAAGTTTTGTATATCTCATAATTATGTTAAATATAAAGACTACTACAGCGTGATTGAATCGATCGAGATTTGTAACAAAAAATTTAATTTTCAATATCAATTTTTTTTCTTGCTTTTAAAAGAAAAAAGTTCCAAGGAAATCATGGATCATAACGTCAGATTCTTCTAAGATTTTTTTAAAAAAATTATTAAAGTTCCATTAGCTTTCGAATTCATTCTTTTTTTTCCTAATGTGCTTATATTTTACGACCAAATGCAGAGAAAGTACAATGTATTGTCGCATTTTCCTTCCTTTTTTCCTTTTTCCTTCTTATTTCCTCCTTCAATCTCAAAATATTGTTCAAACTTGATTGAATCACGTAACAATAAAATCAGTTCAAAATTTGATATATCTGATTTTGCTGAAAATTTTCAATATTAGCAATGTTATTTACCACTTCCATCTCTTTTTACTCTCTGTTTTTTCACATTACGTTATAAATATCTAAATTTAGATATATCATTTTGTGATTAGTAGTGAAACATGCAATTGCGATAACATCCTAAATCATTTTTTTATTATCAATCATTTACGACGACAGAATCTTGAATGAACCTAAGAAAATAAAAACTTTCAAAAGGAAAAAGAAAAGAAAACTTTGTGTCAGTAATTTTTATTTATTTAAAACTTTTTATTGCAACAAAAATTTCTACTTTTAGATTTCATTTTTTAAAAATTTGACATTAATTTTTAAATCATAACAATAACAGAATAATATAGAAACAATATAAAATTTATGGAAATATTTGTATAAGATAGTTTTTTATAATTTGTAGACTAAATTTATTAATATTGCTTTAAATTATAATAATTATTAACAAGCAATAAGACTAAATGTTTAAATAAAAGGTAAATGAACAAAAAATAAAATGCACTCCATGTTTTGTAGACATTATTACATGTATACAATATTTACATATAACTACTATCGCGATTTCTAGAATGATTAGGAAGATTTAGGAAGATTTGCACGTAACTTTAGCTATTGTTGACATATGACAAGAATAACTGACATAGCGCAAATCAATCAACCATATTGATGAGACAAAATTAACGAAAACATTCTGAATAAATCCGAGTTTATTGACTCTAGTGTAACTTGATTCTTCATTGTCTCGACCTTTTGCTGTAAAACATCGCATAATGGGACAAATATGTCCCAAACGCGGTAAAAAATCTTTATCTCTAGTACTTTAGAATAAAAATGTTGTACACGGATTGAATTACATGTCTTTAATATAAGCATTTTAACATCTTAAAGATCTCATTAAAATCACATTGAATATTAAGGTTTATACATTTAAAAAAATTAATTTTTAGCAAATATGTTAATTTTAATTTTGCAACGTTCGATTTATGAAGAAGGAAGAAAATTGAAAAGTAGCACAAAATTTTCAATCTACGAATCCCCCATTATCCGAATATTTTAATATTTGAACATTCTACTATCCGAACTGAATATTTTGATGATGGTAATGGATGAATATTTGCTAAATAATAATAGATGCTTTTTCTAAATTAAATTATTTTATATATTATTATTACATATTTGTCATGTTTCTTATAACTGTAAAAAGTAATGCGAAAAAATATAAGAAACTTTAATCTTTAATTTTGCAATAAATCAATGTTTCACTTATGTTTTAATGTGTCTTAAATACAATTATTATTATATATTAAAATATATTATTAAAATAGTAAACGGAAATGATGAGGTCTTGTCGAAAAAAGTACAAAAAGAACGTAACTTTATAGAATTATGTACGCTAAAAGAAGTTAGATGATTCAAAAAATTAAATTATAGTTAAAAAAAAAATATGTAGCATTCTTAAATATATACTGATATAAACTGAAATTTTTTAAATCTCCACTTAAATACACGCAATTTAATATAAAAAAAATGTTTTATTATCTGAAAATTCCGTTAATTGAACACTTTTGTCTCCCTATTAGTTCGGATATTGGAAATTTCCAAAAATTAAGAATTAAGGATTAAAAATTAAAAAATATATAGATTCACTCACAGGAATGAAAATGTGTTTAAAATTTCTGAAATATCTTCATGTTTGGAGCAAACACATACATTACTCCAAAATATTTAATCTCTCCTGATCAAATTTTCATATGTTCACGCGCATTAATAGCATAAATAGCGTAACTTATTTTTGTATAGACAAAAACATTCTTAGTATGAAAAGTAGTGTTGTAGTTGAATAATTTGTGAGCAAGGAAATTGTAGATTTTGTGAAGATACCAAAATAGGCCACAAATGTAATGCAATCGTCCGATGAATTTCAAATACAATCGTTGATACTCATTTTTAAGGATTTAGTAGATAATAAAAAAATTAGGTACCTATACATGGTAAAATTATATACAATATAGAAGAATATACAATAGCAAAGCATTCATCGAAAACATTTATGAGATATTTTATGAGAATTAAAGAAGAACCTGTTGTACTTTCCCAAAAAATTGCACTTCAAGAGATATTTCTTATAGTTGAAAAATAATTCAAGCATGTGACAAAATATTTTTGTAGCAAACTAGACTTATTGTTTAATTTAAACGATAATAGATATACGTGAAATGTTCGTGCTTGTACTTACTACTTTGTAGAGACCATAATTATAATAAACAAAATAAAATAGACCATAATAGGATAATAATTATTTTTTAAATTATGTTTTTGGTTATAACAATTGATTTTATTTTTCGCTAATAATCATTATTGATAGTGGAAATTTATTTTGGTTATTCGTGAGAGAACTCATATTTAAACTGCATTTTTAAACAAATTATTATTTGATTTTATGAGAAATTTAAAGATACAAAAATGAACAAATTGCGTATACTACGCAAAAATACATAAAATATCCAAAGTGCAATTTTATTTTATGTATAAAATATGTAGTAGAGGAATCAATCTAATTTTCTTTATCTAAATTTGATTTATAAAAATTAATTTGCTCAAAAATTCGCAATCTATTCGTAGTTCGATACGGAAAATTTATTTCGATTGCTGTTGACTTTTATGCATTTATGGGAAATTTTAAAGTGTAAAGTTGCATAATTAGGAAATTCTATAAAATATCCAAAGGGCAGAATTTTCTATAATATTTGATAAGTAAAGCAATTTTCTATATTCTACGTTCTAATATTAATATGTTCTAATATTAACAAGAATCTATAGAAATATGAATTTACATAAAAATTAGCACTTTACTTATCACAATTATCAATGAGGGAAATTTATTTCGATTTCTTTTCTTTATCAACTTCTGTGAGATTTACGTATGTAAATTAAAAAGTTACTTCACGATTTTTAAAATATTTTGGTGCAGTTACTTAGAATTGTTTCGATCAAGTACGAAAAAATACTATTATATTAAATGTAAATCAAATGCAAAACAATACTATATTACACTATTATGAATGATCGAAATAAAGTTTTCTTCATCAACAACTGTTATGACCAATCGAAATAGAATTTTCTTCATTCACAATCAATGAAAACAATTTTCAGTCACATACAATCATTATTTCTAACTCTTAAACTGTTTAATTACATAATGTTTCGGAAAATTTTCTTTACATTTTATGTGATTAATATTCTTCGCTTCAATAATAAATAAGTTTTAGTTACTGATCTTTTCATAAAAATTTTTAGAATAATTATCAATTTTAGTCTTCGATTCTTCGATTGTATTTGACAAATTTCTAATAATCTTTTTTAATTATTTTTAATAGACTTTTACGCGCTGATTACAAATCTAAAATCCGTTTTCCTCCATCATTTTTGAAAAAGGAGACAAATCCTTAATTTTGAATTTGTTTTATATTAAAAGGTAAAAGATATTCAATTTCGATTACGGGAAATTATTCCACAGACTTTTCTCTTCAAATATAACGATATAATTTTTAATATGTTTAAACAATTATTGAAATAACTAGGATCTTGATTTTCGATTAACTTTTATGATAAAAGAACTACAATAATTTTGTAGACTTTTTTCTCCAAATTTCAACAACGATTTAATATTTAATATTTAAACAATTGAAATAACTAGGACCTTGATTCTGCATCAATTTTTGTGATTTAAAAACTATGCATTTACTATGAATTCTAATACGATCTAACAAACATTTTCCTCTAGAAAATAAGTTTAGAAAATAAGTTCAAAGAAACGCATGATGCCGGCAGTGATCCTTAATGAATTTCATCGTTCACGTTCACCGTTCTACACAGACTATTAGGCAGACTATTAGGCAGATCTTCGTCAGTACTGGGATTCCATAAAGAATAAAACTTTGCTCTCGAGCGAAGTGCTCGAGATGAACTCAGATGCTACGCCGCTGGTCACGCTTAAGTCATTCAAATCTTCCACCTAATTAGGATGTTTCAAAATTCGATACAGCTCAACTATCATATCTAGAGTAATCTCGCTCTCTATCATATATTTGGATATATGTACATATATGTATGTTGGCCTTACTTCGATCGTCCCAGATTGGTTTGCATGAAAACAATCTTCTCAAACTATTTTCATGATGTCTTCTAGGTCCTTTGCTTTCTCGATGTGATGCGAAGATTCCCCGTTCCTTGGTAATATTATTTTATTAGAAGGAGTAGATACCACTTTATTTTCCTTTGAACAGTTTCCACGATTGTGAGGAGAAGGGGATTATAGACTCTATCTGTAAGATACGCCAAAAGCATCACACAACGAGCATTTTCGATGCCGAGACAGAACACGTCACAATCCGATAGTCATATAGCATAGTCTGCTCCGATTCATTGTAGAAGTGCGCATTCTTATATTTCTCTACTTCGAAATATCTAAAACATTGTAAAAATTATTTTTCTATAGTCAATCAATCAATTTTCTTCGTACGGTCCCTTTTAGTTGAAATCTCTTTTGATTTACAAAACAAAACATCGGAGAAAGCTGACATGTCCACGGAGTCGCCAGAATAGCCGCCCACGGTTGGACAAAGGAGTGCCTGTTCAGTTAGAGATTTTTGGAGAGATTGTCATCTTCTGATAAAGGCAAGAGCTCTGATTCTACGAAACGTGATCATAGTATAGTATTGGAGGCTCATGTTCGGTATCACTTACTCATATTATGACCCACCAACAAGTTTACGGTTCTTAAGAGATAAAATAAGTAAGGATGAGACTGGAATAGGAAGAGAGGAAAGACTCGCTAACCCGTAATGTTATATTAATCTACGCGATGTAAAAATTTGCTACGTCGATCTGTTCCCACGTCCAATGAAATATACTTGTGTCCTTCATCCATAAAAATTTCCTTTTGTCACAACCCTGGATATGCGAAATGCAAAAGAAAAAAAACAGATAAAATATAGTGGAAAAGGATTTGAAATAGCCAGAGCTACATCTGTCAATAGTATCTGGACTTCACCAAAAAAAGAAATTAATTGTTGATATTGACCGATATGGAAAATGCACTATCAACCAATGTCTTTAGATCCATATATATCACTCTAAACACAATATATTTAACCCCTAAAAATCACTTAACCAGAATTTAAACACAATACCAATTATCCAAATATATATTTCCTTAATCTCAAATATTAAATCTGGAATAACACAATGTATAAAGCTCATGGATTAATGTTAGAAAACCATTACATAACACCACATACATATGTAAACAACTAAATAAAACTCCATCAAACATGGACATTTTTCATGAGCATCTCACGCTTATACAGCATCATAAACAATCTATCATTAAATCATCTCTCGATCATCTTGGAATTCTACATATCCAAATTCACAACTACCATCGGAGATATTGATGCACTGTTTCTAAATATAGGAAAACAATGCAACAAATAAAATTTAAAATCCAACATAACAATTAAATAGGAAACGAACAAAAAAATTGAAATGTTGCAATCACTAATCATAAATTAAACATACAAAAGAGCAACCATTAGAGTAAATTTCTATTAAATGTAAGGTACACAGGATTATGTATAAACTAAATTATTCAAAGATTGTCATAAAGCTAAAAGAAAATATTAATGAACAACAAATCCCTCCTTCAGATTACTAAAAAATACATTCTTCATACAAATAAGAAAAAGAATCTGAGAAAATAAAAAAAACATAATAAGACAAGCGAAGAAATATAAAGAAAGTTGATATCTTCTAGTCAAGTTATAAATTAACAAAAATCTTAGAACAGATATCCTGGTATTCTGAAATAATAATGCAAAATATTACACGGAAATAAAGAAGATCGAAACTTTTACCAACATATTCCAAACTATTCGTGGTACAGAAATTTTCAAATAACAAATCACCAGTAATTTTTAACAATAAAATAACAGCTATAACACTGAAAAATATAAAACTGTTAGCATATATTTACAATGTTACTAAATGATATGAAATGGTATAAAACAATAATATAATGTGCTAATTATAATATAAATTTCTCATTAATTATATGCATTTTATTATACTATTAATTATATTACAAATTATATATTACAACTTAATATTATAAATTTATTACTATTTCTTTATGCATAATGGAATATATTATATTCCACATTATTTTAAGATCTTTATTACTATCCAAATATATTGCATCTATTATAAACTCAAATATATTTCCTACAACTTTAGGAACTTCTACATATCCAGTCATCTTCTAGTGAAATCCATAAAAGCAATATCTCCATCTTTTTGAAATTTTACAAATCGTTCTATAGTATTATTTAATTTTGAGGCATAAGATAATGAAGCAACATGTAAATCATCTCATACAGTCAAACATACAAAATAAAATAATTTTATTAACAAGAGCAAATCTGAGATCTGTTAGAGCACCAGGATTTAAATTCTCATAATTTTTATAAATATAGCTTGCAATTAGAACATCAAATATAGCATCACCAAGAAATCTTTGATAGCAGTCATCATATTGTTCGGTATATATGAAGGATGTATAAAGACTTATAATAAATATCCTCCATTTTTAAATTTCTCAAGCTGAGATTCTATTTTGATAACCCAGGACATTTACAATTTATGTTTTCTTCAAACATTATCTGGCAATAAGAGGCACCAAATAATAACGCATTAACATTTATTTCATTTGGCACCATTTGAAATCATTATAATAATGTTAAACTATCTTTAATATCTATATTTCTAAGATATATATCGATCAATACTTCTGCACAGAAAGAAATATAGGGGAAGATTCTGTGAATCTCGCGAACTTTTCGATTCGCAGGTTCTAGAGTAAGTCGTACACAGCCTTCTTACCAGAAGGTTTGTCACCATCCTCACTCCGTGACCAAATCCTCTTTTTATTATAATATTTTCCTAAACATTTGCTGAGATTTACCAAGTTTATTAGCGATTGATTCAGTCATAAATCATAGAAAGCAATCTGCCTTTCTAACAGTCTCGAGATCGTTTCACTTGTAACAAGTTATGTTATTTTATCAAAAACAATTTATAGCCCAAAATAATGTTCCGTAGTTTGTAAGTCTGCTGTTTCGCAATTTAATATTTTTGTTTGCATTATATTTTTCTTAGTTTTACAACGTAATGTAGATATATTATATATTCAGATAATAAAATTCCTACATCCTAAACAGTCAAAATAATCTTCATCAATATATCGAGAAAAAATAAATATTCAAAATTACTCAATAAATATTTTGAAAAACTATTTAATCTATGTTTATTACTTAATATCTAAAAACACAAAAAATCATTGTATCTATTCAGCTTCAAAGAAGAATATTTCATGGCACAGTAATTCAAAACTCAATGAGATATCAAAGACTGTTGCGTGTCATAATATTACGATAGTAGAGAATTTTATTAGTGCAGATTTCTGTTCAAGAGAAATTGCTATTTTTGGGTAATAGAATTTAAGTATTTTCATTCCTCTAGGTATTAGTATTTTTAGTCACCTACGTTACTCCAAAGAAATTTGGTATTTTCAATAGCGAATAATATGAATTTTCAATTTTTTTAATATCATTTTCTTACACCTCAATAGCAGAGACTCCGTTTCCATAAATCTCAAATCAGTCATATAATTTTAACTGTAACCTTCGGGAATATTTCACAAGAACATTTTGCTATCCACTTCACTCAGCATTGGACCTCCGTCTTTTTCCCGAAAAACGGGCACTAATCGCGAAATGAAAAACGTGATACAAGTATTAAAGGCATTTTCGATAGAACCAAAGACAATTCGTAGAATCAAAGTTATAATTCAAAGAATCAAGGTCATAATTTAGAGTCATCAGTTATAACTCAAGAATCAAAGTCATAATTAACGTGCGTAACAACAAAACGGTAAACAATTCATTCAGAATAAATTCTTCTATCAATTTTCATAACATAAAAACATGTTTGAATGGTTAATTTGGTCATCAATTGAAATATTGCACTCAATATAAGGATTGATACTACAATTGCATATAACAATAATCTAGCTAAATTAAAAACTACCTAGGGAATAGAAAATTTATAGCCTCATTAAATGGAATAACAACACAAAAGATATACCTTCAAGAATGTCAAGAATACCCACAGAAATCAATTCTAAGATCAATTTTATTCTTAATACATATATCATCTATCAAACATTTACTAACATCTACCTGACAATTTCGAAGATGAAATAGAAATTTATTCTTTCTCCTCGAAGTTAAAGCAAGTAACGAAGTATCGAAGAACGATTAAAATTTTTACTTACACTTACAGTTTTTCTCAACACTGAAAAATAAATATAAATAATAAAACAAAAATTTACCAGGAACTAAAAGCAATAGAAATAATAGAAATCAACACTAAATAAATAAGTTGATAAAGCATATTGAACTCCAGCAATTGCAATTTAAACTATCTCCTATCCAGATGTCTTTAGTAGTAACTATAGCTTTTAAACCAAACTCTGCAATAAATTCAAACTCAGATTCTACACAACTAATCATCCTATATGATCACATGCTATGTTTGGTAACTTCAAAAGCGAAGATCAAGAAGTTACAGGTCATTTTGCATTTACTAATCCACCAGATATCTCCCTCCCGCTAAACTATTCTAGTAAAAATCCTATAAAAAATCATTATTTTAAAAAAATTGTTTACAACCATTACATTTAAGTTTAATTGTTTTTTGGTACACAATACATCATTGTATATTATATCACATTCTTACTTTTGTTAAAATATGGTTATATAACTATTCGTTCGTAATTCAATCTACTTGTTTTATCATCAAAAAGTCGTTAGAAGTATGTGAACCGCGGTATCGGTGTCAATATTGTAATGAATACTTACGATTTGCGTTGACTCGTTCAAAGTTTCATCGTGAGCTCATGCTGGAAAAACTTTTATTGTTGCAATAAATTATTTTATAAGTTGTATTATCAATTTAAAAATCCATGATGAATAATATTAATAATAATATTGTAACTTTTAAGTATCATAAAATAATTTGAAAACTGACTGATCACGATAAAACAATCATCATGGAAAACAACTGAAACAATTAATTGTATTCTCCAATAGAAATTTGTAACAAATCAAAGAAGATTGCTTATGAAATTATTTGTGAATGAAACAAGAAAAAAATTACTGATACCAATTATTATCGTATTGTAACAAGATACTTATATCTATAAAATCTTAATAAAATTAGTTTATAAATTAGTTAAGGAATACTTGAATTGGAAAACATCTTATTGTTTGAAGAATAAAAATTTAATTTATTCAGAGACGTTCTATGACATAAGATGCAGAAGAAATTTTATAATTTAAAGTATTTCCGTACTCAAGGAATTGTCCTATTTGCAGAAATGGAAAGAACTATGATTGATATAATATTCTAAGATATTTTAGATGTACGGATATTTAGTATTTTAGTATTTTAAATATTATTTTAGTCTATTAATACATTATTATTTGTTATTAGATAGTTCGTTGATTTAGTTTAGTTTATTAGTATTAATGTTAAAATTAGTATATAAGGAAAAAACGATGTAGAGAAAAAATGTTGTTTACGAATTCTTTTAGTATAATTATAAAATTTAGTATAATTCATCATGTAACAAATCGATATGTTTTATTAATGAATGTGATCATGACTTCAGCTATGGAAAAAGGAAAACATATCCTCGTTTTTACTTAGTACATCTACAACAGAAAAATACTGACATGTATTTCGATTTTCAGTATTGCAACATTAAAAATAACTTATATATAATATAAGTTTCTTTTCATTTACGGTATAGAACCCTCTACAGGGTTATTAGCAAAATGCACATTGCTGTGCATACTGACAGTGTAGAAACAATTTCGCAGACTTTTGTACAAGGATTATACTGACATACCACTACGATACATGCCTGCTATTTACATACTTATAACTAGAACTTACAACTAAAACTAAGAGAACTATTAAGTCACTGAGAAACACAGTTAAGCACTCCACACAGATCCGTTACAGATGCCAACCTTTTCAGAAATTTGTGAATAGTCAATAGAGGAGTAATATATGGTTTGCTTAAAAAAAAGTCCATTGTGTGGAGAGGGAAATAACCCATTTCACATAGTTTATTAATTAAGACATTCCTATTGTTGTTGAGATTGGGGCACTGCCAAATTACATAGTTGAGATCTTGAACTACCACACTCACATTTTGTATCAAGAGCTAAGTTAATTTTGAAGAGAGAAGCAGCTAATTGTATGTGATCTGCTCGAAGTCTGTTCGCCCAGCAAATAAAGTCTCTAGGGAGTTTTCTACGTGAAAACCATGGGTAAGCAGAAGGATGGTAATAACTTTTGAAAAATTTTTTACCCTTAAATTCAGATTTCGAGATATTCTGTCTTTTTGTTTCCGTCCTAGCCTGCTTTTTAAAGCTATGGGAAAAATCAGAGAATATGTCTGGTGAGACATTAGTACATCTATTTCTTCTTTAGCTAAACTGTTCGTTTTGTCGTTAAAAGTAATACCAATATGAAAGAGAATCCAGTAAAAATATAGTTTTCTATTGCGTGAAGAGTAGCGGTTTAGAAGACTTCTAATATCGAGAATAAATAGGTTAGTATTGATAGTGACTGAGCTCTTAATTGAAGTTTGGAAGGCAGATAAACAGTCTGAGTATATAAAAACGTTATCATGAGAGGACTCAAGAGCCATTTTAATAGCATTTTTTAATACGATACAGAAGATAGAGAAATAACTATATAAGCCCAACAGTGAGAAGGTATTTAAGTCCGGTGAATAGCAGGCTGCTCCTACTCTACGAGACACCTTACTGCCATCAGTAAAAAAGGAAATGGAGTTAGGGGGTCCATTACAGAGGTGAGCAAGGAACATGAAGTTAGGGTCCGCAGCATCTTTGAGGAGATAACCCAGTTCGGTTTCAAGGGATATTGTTGAAAAGAGTAAATTGTATTCATATAAAAAGGGGGAATAGTTTTCTTCCGTTTTGAGCAATTATCTTTCATGTACAAGAGTATCAATTTGACTAGGAAGTATCTTGTGAGATTTACGCACTAGATTACTCCACATAGTGGAGTCTGTTAACCCAGTTATATAAAGTTGATCCGCTGTTAGAAAGATTTTTCATTATGAATCTGTTGCATAGATATTTGGCTCTGTACTGCAGCATGCACAATCTGGACTCTACCAATATAATATTAGTGGGAGTGCTACGACGGTATCCTAAAGCAATTCTTAGAGCTGTGAATTCTCTCCAACTTTAACATTAGATGTTTAGTTTTAAGAGCGAAAACAAAGAAACTGTAATCGATATGAGAACGAATGAAGCTTTTGTATAGAGAAATGAGTGTGGAAGGTTCAGCTCCCCGTTTTATGCCACTAATAAATTTAAGAATATTTAGTTTTTTTTGAGCATTTATTACGAACGTAATCAATGTGCACTTTGAATTTAAACTGGTAATCGAAAAATATTCCTAAAAATTGAACACGGTCACTAGATCTGATAGAATAATTATCAATTTTAATCGAGCAGGTACCTGGACGGATCCCTTTTTGGTTGAAGTAAATGAAGACTCTTTTCAGGTGATCAACCCAAGGTGATCGAAATTGGCACCTAAGGTGGTAATGGTTTTTTCTAAAGTTCTTTTACTTTTGCTAGGTATTATGACTGGATAGTAAATAGCTGTATCACCCGCGAACTGTGAAATCTGGATAGAAGGATTTAGGCTGACTGTAATATCATTGACGTAAATAAGATATAGGAGAGGGCTGAGGACTCCACCTTGGGCAGACCTTTAAATACTTTTCTTATAGTGTAGGAGTCGCTGACGACAAACGTGACATTACGTTCGTGCGTTAGAAAGCTTGCGAGATAAACAATATTATGTGGACATTTCATAGCACTAAGTTTTTTCATTAGAATATCACTTTTAAGCTTGTCAACCGCTCCCTTGATATCAAGAAAGCAAGTCTTTGCCCATTGAAAAGGCCTCCTCCACGGACATGGTTAACATTGCAAGGTTATCAGCACAGGATCTTCCGGATCGAAAATCAACCTAAGAAGAGGGCAGAAGATCAGAGGTTTCTAACCACCATTGAAGCCTTGTCTTAATCATTTTTTCCAAAATATCTCACAGAGACAAGATGTTAACGAGATGGGTCGGAGTCCATTACCATCCTTCTTATTAATGAAAAACGTAAGACTTTTCTTCCACGCTGGAGGATATATACTGAGCGAATAGATCTCATTGAGCAGATCAAGTAGTATCAGTTTGGTTGAGAGGGGCAATTTGACATTAAAATGTATTCAATTCTGTTAGGGCCTGGTGAGGCCTTGAGATTACAACTAATAAGGGCCAGAGTAAATTCATGAAGGCCAAAACGCGAACTGAAAAACTGATTATTTTCATTAGCGTATAGTTCTGGAGAAGCAAAAGATGGTTGGGAACCCAAGGAGGACTAAATTTGTTAATTGCATCTTCAATTTTATTTAATCGGTCTGAGTAACCTTCATTGAATTTGACACTGGCCCATTTATTTTTTAGGATCCTGCATTTCTTCTAGACATATGTCACATCGGTTTCAAAATTGATTTGCTTTCTGCAAATTTTCTAAAATTGTCAACTTTACATTTCCTTATATACTTTTTCGCTGAAGCTACGCGTTTCTTATATTCTATATAATCAGCTATGTTGCATGAGTCCACTTTTTAAGTGCAGCTTTCCTAAGACGTATGAGCTTCATACACTCGTCATTCCACCATGGAACTGGATTCCTGTGCTGTCTGAGATTAGCAATTTTCAGAGAAGGGATGCAGTTTGAAATAGCTTCCGTTATAACATTTACAAAAAAATTGTATTTGCTTATGGTAACGAGTGAATCGAATGAAGGGTCTAGAAATTACGAAAGTGATTATTTGATCAAAGTATGATATTGGGTCCAATTAGTTTTATTGAAGGTAAATCGCCGTTGTTTTTGGATATACGGTGTTTTATCGACCAGAAGATTTATAGTTATAGAAAAATGGTCTGATCCCCAGGAATCCTCAAGTATATTGAATTTAATTAAATCATAAATGGCTGGTGAGCAGAGAACTAAATCTATATTAGATAAACTATTTCGATTAAAGTCAATGTAAGTAAGTGTGTTATGATTAACTAAAATTAAATCAGAGTCGTTTATCGAGTTACGGAGTTTAATTCCGTTGGTATCTATATTGGAGCAGTTCCATGAGGTGTGAGATGATGAATTGAAATCGCCGAAGATGAGAGTGGCATCATGCATACTTAGAGAGGAAAAGAACTGGTTCTGTTCTATCTGTGAGACTGAGCGTCCAAGAATTCTATAGCAGGCAGCTAGGTTTAAGGTGGAATTCAAGTTATGTATTTTGATCATTCCTGTTTCCAGGTTGTCCGTAGTACCACACAGATCTTGAATTTTTGTAAATTTTAGACTCTTTCTTACCAGAAATATAATACCACCACCAGGTCTGTGAGTTCTTTCAATTCTGTGTGTGTAAAAACCGAAGAGATCAAATTTTTTATGTTTCTTAAGGTTAGTTTCAACGCCTATAAATACATCGATTTTTTCTAACTGCTTTTGTAGTTCCTCTCTGTCTTAGTTCCTTCTTTTTTCTGCTTCTTGAGCGGAGTGATAGTTCGCCTTGTAGGAGCCACAAAAGGAGAGGCCTCCCTGTTTGAGGGGGAGCTTGCATTGATTGTGGTGGGGGTTACATTTTTCTCCATTGTCGTAGGACCAGCAAGCTGGGAACTACTGTTAGAGCTTGTAGAGAGTGGTTCATTATTGGAGATTTTGTTTCGAGTGGGACCCTTGTACTCTTCATTTAGGGACTGTTGCTTTTCAGTAATCAAAGAAGGAAATGAATCCTCCTTGTTTGTATCTCTCACTTGGGTCGGTAGTGAAGAGCTCTTGATTTGTTGCTGTGAATCATTAGCAGAGTTGGGACAATGCTTCGCCAGATGTCTTTCCCTCTTACATTGGAAACACTAACTTGTTCGTTGAAATGAAAATCCAGTAGGAAGTATCATCATAGTTTACTTGTAGACTTACTGGAAGTTTGTTTACATCGTCCGGATGAATGTAAACCTGTCCGCGGAAGCTGAGTTGTGTGTGAATCCTGTTTCTGTGAATCCTACTCTTATAAAGGAGATAGGTGAGACGGTTTTAATTCCCATTTGCTTGAATGCATCCAATATAACTATGAGAAATACTAGGACAGATGTTAGAGAGAGTAATTCGCTTAATTTTCATAATTAGGGGTCTAACAGAAATCAATCAGTCTTTGATGAGTATGTTTGAATTACCGGACGTGAGTTGTCAACAAAGGTTTTACCTGCGAGGTACATACATGTTCTATTATTCGTAATTCTTGAAGAAAATTTAATTAGTTGGGTTCAGAGCCTTCTTGACTCCCAAAATATAATTTTTATGGTAATATTTTATGGTAATATCCTCGCATGCATCGAAAACAATAGCATGTTCCTTCATGGAGAAATTTTCTTTTTGAGTAACACTAGCGTATGAAGATGCTGGAGAAGACATGTCTTGAGGTGCGTTTACTTTATCCATTGTTTTAAGAAAGAGATTCCTGTTCACAGGAATTTATCTTTCGAGTAAAAAGTATGTAGAAATATACGTTTGCCGCACCCAATCGAGTTGGGATGCGACGAAGACCACAACAGTTGGCACTACGTATAATCAGTGCACGCGGAACTAAACGCGTCCTACCTTCACGCGTTTCAATCCAGGACTGATGATATAATATAAGTTATTATATAACACAATAATATTATATTAAAATAAAAAACAAATTTACTGCATTTTAAAATATGGACTAGTTTTGATTAGCCTAATGTATCTAAACGATATAAAAGTCAAACGTTGATCGAAGAATAACTGACCACTGAGGATATGAAACAGACTTACGGATTAGCGAACGGGATCGATGACAGCAAGTGCTTCCAATACGATAGTCGCAGTAGACGTTAGAATTTGTGATCAATATGAAAAACCGCGATAAATGTAAGAGAGTAAATTTCTTCACACTAACAAGAAATTCTGTCTTTTGTCTATTAGCAAATCATATTTACATAATTTATTATACATAATACATTACGTCCATTTCGCATTAGAATGCTCGAACGTTAACACTTAGAATATTAAGTGAAAACGATATAATAATTGTAATTATAATTACAATTTCTTGCATCTTCGTTGTCTAAGTTTAATATTAAAAATTCAATAAAATGACGGGAAAAAGTCATACGTCAAATTTTGAAGAATTGTTGTAAAGGGAAGCTTCAATTTTTGAATTCATAGTGGATTCAATTATGATATAAAAAAAAATTTTTCAATGTTTTTATAATTTATAGTTCAATACCTTTAGTAGTGTAAATATTTCTTTGTAGAGAACGACCTGCTGCATTGATTGCAAAAAAATTACATAATTTAAAAAATACAGTGACCTTCATATCTTCTACATGCATCTATCTAGAGGCAAACTACAGTAGGTGTATTCGTACAGTGACTAATCACGACTAAAATGCTGAATAATAATATTTTTTAAAGAAACATGGTACATCTATTCTCCAAAGTCTATAGAACAACAATATTAAATAAACAAAAAAAAACATTCATGTTGTTTAAATAAATATCAAGAAAAATGAATAAAACGACAGAAATGAACGCATAAGTATTCGTACAGTTCTATTATCATTATCAAGTGTACAAGTAATTTAAACATTTATAATAGAAACAACAAATAATTGTAAAATTAATATTTATAAATTAATAATTTAGTATTTAGTAGGGTTTGATTTTGTTATTGCAGCTAGCTTTCTAGGTATTAAATTAACCAAATTAGATGTGATTTTATTAGTGATATTATTCCATTCTCTTTAAAGCATTTTTTAAGTCTGTTTTAGATGAAATTGCATGTTTTCGAATTGATCGTTCCAGATAATCCCACAAATGTTCAATAGGGTTAATATCTGATGATATACGCGTTCATTTCTGTCGTTTTATTCATTTTTCTTGATATTTATATAAACAATATGAATGTTTTTTTTTTGTTTGATTGATATTGTTGTTCTACAGACTTTGGGGAATAGATGTACCATGTTTGTTTAAAAAATATTGTTTAACAAATATTATTATTCAGCATTTTAGTCGTGATTAGTCACTGTACGAATATTTTTTACATCCACTGTAAATACACCAAATTACTACTCTCTCATAATAGAAAAAAATACATTTAAGACATTTTTTAAATAATAAATAGAGACAATTGCATTTATAAATTAAAATGAAACATGTAATTAAAAGAACTGTGTAATTAAAAAGAATAACTTTTTCTTCTGCATATTTTTTTATTTTTTCTTTTTTCCTTTCTCATTCCATTTTCAGAGATATTTGAAGTAAATGCATATTTCAAGTATGTGCGATTTTATATATCCATAATATTAAAATATTTGATTCGCTGAAATTTTAATTCATATACATATAAAACATTATTTAACGTTAATAATTTTTTGGATTCAAGAAGTGAAACTTTTTTTGTAAAATCAAGTTTACTTTTGTACAGAGAATAACGAGGAAATTATATTAACTTGTCTGTACTCAGGAGTAAATTTCAAATCTTTATTTCGATTTTCATTTCATGGAAACTTCACGTTAACTTGTAGAATTCCGTGGATTCCAATAATAGAAAGCAAAGGTACTCAGAAAAGACAAAGTACAGCCAACGGAAGTTGTATTACGTGTAGGAAACTCGCGTACTCCAATGGAATCTTTTCTACAAATACAGATTTTCGCTAAAGGCTACAATATTTGAAAGACTTTTGTTATAAGTTTCATGAACGAAGGGATTTTCAATTGTTCGATATAAATGGAAGATTAAAAGGCGCAGTCAACGTTAGTCCGATCCGTCAGTATATGTTACATTGATAATTTCCTAATTGACATGAGATTCTGTTACAATTGCATTTACTTTCTTCACATTCATATATGTTTCTTAATATTAGTTACTTTTGCAAAAATAATATTAGGAAAGCTCATATAGTCATAAATACTTATATAGTCTGTAAGTAAAGCAAGAAATTAAAAATTAACTAATTTATTAAATAAACTTCACATAATATTATCTAAGCTAGTTTAATATACATATACAATGTATGAATTTAAAATACCTATATAAATTTATATACAAAATAATAATATACAAAAATATATACAAGTTTACAATATAAGAGTTTAAGCAATTAATTTCATTTAGTAACGATTCACATTCTTTATATTTGTAATTATTCGCAATTCATACTTTTCACGCACATTTTTATTTAATAATCTTATTTAATTATCTTATACAAAGTTATATTCTAATATCCTAATTATATTCAAACTTTGCTGTTATCATGATTTGAAGTTACATCAAAATGGATTGAACTATATGTTAGAATTAAGATTAAATTATTGTTTGAATTAAAGTTATATTTGAATAACAATCTTATTAATAATAATTTTTTAATAATAATAATTTTTTGAAAAATATCTTACCATTTAATAATTCATATTAAATATTGTCATTTATTTTTGCAATTAAAATATCGATTATTATCATATATAATTTTATGTATGATATTTAATCGTCGATGACCCCTAGTCAGGGCCTAATTCGACCGTCTGAAGTAAACAGAAGCATACATGGAGTCTCGGCTTACAATTAGCCATCGTACCGTACGAACGTCCAATACAGTCCCGCTCACGTGTATCTATTCATATAAATAATGAAATTATAAGCCTAGGTGTTAGTGAAAACAAGTGCCGATTACGTATCTCAACACAGGGTTCTGAACACACCGAGAAATCAACACCAATCTATGGGGACCTCTGAGTACAGGAGTTCCCCAGTTTCTAACCTAACGGAAATTAACAACTCCATAATATCTTACTCCTATGCTGCAAAACTCGACTCATCACCTACAAAAGATGAAGCAATCATCCACGCATTAGATATAAGCCTCCAAGATGCTTTTGCAATAGAAAAACTAATTAGTCTCAAAGCAATAAGATATATCTCCAAAATTTCGAACAACCGAATTTGTTCATATTTGGACAAAAAAGAAATAGTGACACACCTAACTACCTTGCACAAAACAATCACCATCAACAACAAAACAGTAAACATAAGACCTATGTTAACTATCTAACGTCTCCCTGGCCATACTAAACTCCGAATTCGAAAATATGTTCAAAAGGAATAACGTCAAGTTATGCCCAAAAATAACAAAGCAGGTATAACCGACCCAGAATACACCCACATCCTCAACTTCAGAGGGTAAGTATATATAGATCCTGACGGCATTGAAAAAATCCCACCCACCTTCTTAATAATTTTTGAAAACATACTCTATCGAATTTTCACCTCCGCAGCCTATTCTATTTCCTTTGTAAACAAGAAGGCCACCAAGCGAAAGATTGCCTGCAAAATCAAAATCCAAGCACGATAAATTCATTGATCAACGCAATCTTCCAAACTGCCGGCAAAGAAGATACCCATTATTACCGAGACAAATATTGCAACGCAAATCACCAACAATCGACAAATTACCTACAGAGCAACTATCAAACTCTTCCAATACCAAAAGACCTCTGTCACAAACATTAGCCGAGGACAAACCCGACTATATTAAATAACAACTACTTCATACCTCCACCAATTAATCCGCATAAAAAAATTGCCATCAGGCAAAAAAACCACCACGCTCCCAATCTCCAGTATTCGATCTCAAACTAGAAGAAATGCTGGCCCCAGCCAAAGGAATAATAAATAATAAAAATCCTATGCAAAACCTAAACTACTCTCAGCTCAAAAGCCACCTCCAAGACAACTTTGAATCAACTCATCCAATAAAAATCGCTAGAAACTACATCAATAACATCTCTACCCTTATACAAACACTCGAAGAATTCTACCCCCCCCCCCAAAAAAAAGCATTAGAAACAGAATTCATCGACTCTTTAAAAAGCTTACTAAACCGACCGAAACACTTGAAAAGGGAAGTATCAATCAGTTGCTTATCAAAATCATCATAAGAGATAAACAGCAATGAATTCCTGATTTAAAACTTATTCAAATTTCAAGTATGAAAACAATAATACAATGAAACACAAATGGTTATTATATTCATTATGAACAATTCCAAATTCTCGTAAAAAAATTCAACCCTGACATTATCTGCCTCTAAGAAACTAACTTTAAAAAGAATCATCAGTCTTTACTAAAATATTACAATATCTACGTCAAAAACCGGGTAAACGAAAACCACGCCAGCGGAGGAATGGTCATTGTAATATCGGCTAAATATAACTCCATCAAAATCTCATTAAATTCAAACTTAGAAACCGTGGCTATCGAAGCCATTTCATTCCCAAAAAGATCCACATCTGCTATGTCTACATTCCAAATAATTTCCTCCTTGATTTACAAGACTTTGAAGATTTGATAGTTCAAATTCCAGCTTCACTGATCTTGTCCGGAGATTTTAATAGCTACTATGCTCTCTGAGGATCGACCAGACACTAAAGGCAAAACAATTGAAAAACTACCATACAACCAGGATTTAACCTTGCCACCATTTAATCTTACTAAATACAGGTTCTTGTTCAACGCACTTCGGTATCGGGAACGGTACTGATAAGTGCAATAGATCTTTTACCAATCCACAGCAAGCTCAATACCTAGAATGAAAAACTCTAAAGAATCTATACGACACCGATCACTTCCCCATAAAAATTGTCTATGTAGACAATATTACTTCAGCTAAAACATATCATCGACCAAAAAGAAATATAAGAAAATCAAACTGGCTAGGAATATATCAGGAAAATATAATGTTTCCTCTCACAGAAAATGAAACAGACCCTGAATTTCATCCAGTCCAGATTAACAAAATAATAAACAAATTCAAACAAATCATAACATCAGCCGCAGACAAAGCCTTCGGAGTTCCTAGACAGCAAAACATCAGAAAAAGACCTGTATCGTACTGGAGCGAAGAATGCAAAATTGTCATCAAATGAGTCATCACGCATTCAGTACAGCAAAAAAGCATTCCACTAACGTAAACTTAACCAAGTTCAAATAGAAACGCGACAATTTTTGAAGAATAATTAAAGAAAATAAAAAGCAATCATCAATAAATTCCCAAACTCCAACATCTGAAATATGAAAAAAAATCAAATTGTTAAATGGATCCCAAACTTCCACCAATTCAATTCCTGGAAATCGACAATGGCAAGTTTGTAATTCAAGCTTAGGACATCGCTAACACTCTAGCCAAAAAATTTTAAGAAAATTCAGACAACAAAAACAACTCGCCATACCCCATAAACAACAATACCTATATATACCAAGATCAATTTTACAATGATAGTCTAACATAAATCCAACCCATCGCTAAACTCATCATTAACATTTAATAAAATAAATTCCATCCTTACATCAATAAAAATAATCCTGGACCAAATAATATTTCAAACTCGCTACTAAAAATGCTCCTGAATAAACTAAAGCTGCAATAAACTAACTGTTGAGGCTCCTCAATTGTATATGGATCCATAAAGTCTTTCCTGAAAATTGGCAGAAAGCAGTAATTCCAATTCCTAAGCCAAATAAAGGCAAACAAAACCCAAACAGTTATCGCCCATGTGCAAACTACTAGAAAAAATCTTAAACCGAAGATTTAGTACCTCGAATTAAAGAAACCTCTAAAACCAAACCAATACGGTTTCCGATGCCATCGTTCTACCGTTGATGTCTTAACGAACGTGGAATCTAACATTTATGACGCCTTCCTCAATGGAGAATAATTAGCCGCCGTATGCTTTGACATTGAAAAAGCTTTCGACACAATCTAGAGATCCAAAATCGCAAGTTCTCTCCTTGAGTTAAAAGTGAATAGTAGAAGAATATACTATCTTTCATAACTAACTTCCTATTAAATAGATCCATTCACGTCAGAGTTAATGAAGTTTTCTCACCAATCCAAAACAGAATCCCACAAGGATCAGTAATGAGCATCACACTATTCCTAACAAACTAACGAAATTAATGACATCACCTTCAATCTCAAGCTACCAATAAAAGCTCAGTTATTTTGTGGGCGACATGACAATCACATGTAGTGGGAGAAATGTACACTCCATAAACGAACATTTACAAACAGCCATCAACACTCCACACTGGACTGGTAAAAAACAACTTGCTTACATTTTTCTCCTCAAGGCATCACTAAAAGGAACAAACTCCATTCCCCACCTGAACTAAATCTGAGTAATATTGAAATAAAATTCACAGACAATATCAAAATATTAGGCCTTATTTTTGATGAAAAGCTATCTTGGGAGCCTATCTAAAATTTTTAAAAGATTCCTGCATAAAAAGACTTAACATCATAAAAACCCTTTTCAATAACAACTGGAAAGCGAACAAAGATACTCTTTTAGAAACACACAGAGCGTTAATTCGATCCAAATTCTACCGTTAATTCAATTACGGCTCTATCGTTTATATTTCAGCCACAAATATAAAAAATAATAGACTCAATCTCCTATACAGCTTTAAGACTAGCCACAGGCGCATAACTTGCCCTATAAATAGTTTACTATTTGAAGCAATAGCCCTTGAAACCAGAAGAACCATTAAAGACGCAATAAAAATCTCATCCACTACAAATAATCCTATATTAATATCTTCTCCAATAGATACAAAGTACTCTACAGTAATAAGCTTAAATTTCTCTCCCCTTCAAACTAAAAATCCTTCAAACTACCACCTTCAAAATATACCCCATCGAACCACCTCAAATTCCTCCATGAACAATAGAAGCACTTCCAAGAAGCACCAGTCTTGCCGAACTCTCCCAAAAAATTCCCAATCCAACTAACTACAGTGCTCGATTTCTAGAATTAAACGACAACTGTATTCACCATAGCAAGATTTACAATGACGAGTCGGAAACTCTGGAGCCGGAATGCCATCATTACAGATAAAGCCAAAATAACACAAAATCTTCTCTCATCACTATCCATTTTTACAGCTTATACTATTCCTGAAGCCTTACAGTATGCTCTCAAATAACGAACCCCAAGTCGTCATCTACACCTACTCCATGAGCGTTACAAAATCCCTAACGAAAACGTATGACTAAGAAAACCAACTAATAATCACCATACAAGAACTATACCAAGACCAACCTAATAGCCGCAGTCATCTGGATTCTGACTCATCAAGGGATAGAAGGGAACTAAAAAGCCGATGCAGCAGCGAAAGAAGCCATAGTTCCTCTTTTACCTACTAACCATATTCCAATCTCTTATAAAGACCAAATAATCTATTGCAAAAGAATAATAAAAAACGAATGGAACAATACTTGGATCACAGATAAAAGCATTCACCTACACAAAAGTATTCGAAACTTTCACCAACAAACACCAAACATTAGCAACAGGAAAGAAGAAATAAATATCACATGCCTAAAAACTGAACATACCAAGCTGATATACAAACACATAATTTAAAAAACTGCACCTGTAACTATTGTAATCATTCGTTAGACCACATTCTGCTTGAATGTCATAGCACAGAAGCTCAAAGACAGAGACACGGAAACTCGAAAACAAGATCCAAAAAGTTCTCAAAGACACAAACACCTATTCATACATCAGTCACTGTCATCGCTAATAACCCTGCCGTTGATGCGACGCTAAATTCCTCACAAAAAAAAAACACACAAATGCAACTCTCAATAGGCACAAGTATATCCATATATACATATAAACATCCATCCCCAGGCAATAGCAGCCGGGAACATTGTCCATGTAATTCTTATCTAATTTTTGTACCACTTCCTGTCTTTCGTTGTTTTTTATACATTAGGTATCGTAAAATTATCTTCCGTACAGTTAAATTCTCGAATTCAGTAAACATCTCAGAGGAAGGGAGCGAGTTAATTGGAACAATATCCTTATATTGTACTAGTATTTAATTAATTGGGCTGTAATTTCATTCCGGAGACGAATCGTGTGATATTCAAAGGCTACAGAGAAGCGGCCAGGACCTTAAATATAAAATTTTAGCTAGTTTTTGAGATATTAGAGAATTAAAAAATACATTCTTTTTCTTTTTCTTCATTTCTTTTCCTTTTTCGTCGCATCCACGGAGAGGTCATTAGCAACGACGGTATGTGTGTCGTAGTTTGTGTTTTTGAGATATTTTAAAACTCTTTGTATGTCATTTTGAGAAGTCAGGTTTATGTTTGAGTTAATTCTGTGTCTCTGTCTTTGGACTTCTGTGATGTGGTATTCCTGCAAAATGTGGCTGACTGTTAATGGATGGTTATTGCAATGGCTGCAGGTGGGATGTGTAGTTCTTTTAATTTTCGTGTGTCAGCTTGGTATGACTAGTTCATAGGCGTGTAATAATTATCCCTTCTTCCTTGTTGCTAATGTTTTGTGTTTGTTGGTGAAAGTCTCGGATACTTTTGTGTAGTTGAGTGCTTTTAGTTGTGATCCATGTATTGTTCCATTCATTTTTTATTACTTTTTTGCAGTGGGTTATTTGGTCTTCATAGAGGATTGGAAAACGAAATTGAAAAGTGATTGCGATTGTTAGTAAATGTGGCTTCTTTCGCTGCTGCGTCGGCTTTTTCATTTCCTTCTATTTCTTGATAAGCTAGAATCCAGATGACTGTAGCTTTTGTGTTAGGTTGGTTGTGGTTTAGTTCTTGGATGATGATTATAAATTGGTTGTCTTGGTCATATGATTTCATTAAGGATTTTGTAACGCTCATGTAGTCAGTGTATATGACAACCTTGGCTTCGTTATTTGAGTATGCATATTGTAAGGCTTTCAGAGTGGCATAAGTTTCGATTGTGAAAATAGATGATGGAGAGGAGATTTTGTACTTTTTTTGGCTTTTTCTCTAATGATGATGTATCCAGTGTTTTTGACCCGTCAGTGTAAATCTTGCTATGGTAGGCGTAGTTGCTGTTTAATTCTAGAAATCGAGCCCTGAGGTCAGTTGGATTGAGGATTTTTTGGGGGAGTTTGGCAAGACTGGTATTTGTTGGAAATTTGTTCTATTGTCCATGGAGAGATTTGTAGTGGTTTACGTTTGATGGTGGGGTGAATTCTGAAAATGGTGGATTGAAGAATTTTGGTAAGTCTAATATGAAAAGGGGGGAGAGGGAATTTTGGGTTTATTGATGTAGAGGGCTTTGTATCTATTGAAGAAGATATTGTTGTAGGAAGGGCTATTTGGAGTGGATGAGACTTTTATTGTGTATTTAAGGGTTAGAAACTTCCTTCTGGTTTCAAGAGTTATTTTTTTGGTTTCAAATAATAGACTGTTTATGTGCCATGTACATAGAGTATGCACCTGTGGCTAGTCTTAGAGTTGAGTGGGAGATTGGTTCTATTATTTTTTTGGTGAAGTTTTTGGTGAAGTTTTGTAAAGTAGAGCTGTAATCTAGTTTAAATATAATTAACGCTTTTTATGTTTCTAAAAGAGTGTCTTTATCGATTCTCCAGTTGTTATTGGAAAGAATTTTTATGATGTTAATTCTTTTTATGCAGGACCCTTTTGAGGATCCTAGATATGGTGCCCAAGAGAGTCTTTCGTCGAAAATAAGGCCTAAAATTTTGATGGCGTCTGTAAATTTTATTTCAAAATCACTCAGATATAGTTTAGGTGGAAGTTTGAGTTTGATTTCCTAGTGAATCAAACTTCCACCTAAACTATATCTGAGTGATTTTGAAATAAAATTTACAGACGCCATCAAAATTTTAGGCCTTATTTTCGACGAAAGACTCTCTTAGGCACCATATCTAGGATGCCTTGGGTTTTTTTGGGGACAAAATTTTAAGCCAGTTGTTTTTTACTAGTCCTGTAGGGTATTGATAGCTATTTATAAATATTCGTTTATGCAATGTACATTTTTCCCGCTATATGTGATTGTAATGTCATCCGCAAATAACTGGGCTTTTACTGGTGGCTTGAGGTTGATGGTGATGTCGTTGATTCCTGTTAAAAATAGTGGACTCGGTAACGGAGTGGGACTCCGTTTTTGATTATAATTGGATGTGACCTGACAGAAAGTCAGTTATGAAAGATAGTATATTTACTTTTAATTCTGTGAGGCAATTTGTAATTTTTTATCTCCAGATTGAAGGCTTTTTCAATATCGAGGCATACATGCGGCTATGTAATCTCCGTTGAGGAAGGCGTCACAGATGTTAGTTTCCACGTTCGTTAAGACATCAATGGTAGAACAAAAGTGTCGGAAACCGTATTAGTTTGGGTTTAGAAGTTCCTTTCAGGGTACCATCAAAACCTACGGTTTACAATTTTTTCCAGTAATTTGCATATGGTGTTGGTTAATGTAGTTGGGCGATAAATATTCGGGTTTTGTTTGATTTAGGAATTGGAATTTCTATTGCTTTTTGCCAATTTTCGGTAGACTTTGTGGATTCATATACAGTTGAAGATCTTTTACAGGTAGTTCATTCCAGTTTTTGGAAGCATTTTTAGTAATGAGTTGGGGATATTATCTGGTCCAGGGGCGGAGTTTTTTGTTGATGTAAAGATCGAGCTCATCTCCTTGAGTGTTAAAGGTGAGTTTGGTAATGAGTTGCTATCATTATGAATCTGATCATGATATATATGGTTGTTGATTATTGTAGGGTTTGTTGAATTTATGTTATTTAAATTTTTTTGACATTTTTTGGCTAATGTGTTAGCAATGTCGTGGGCTTGAGTTACAACTCTGTCATCATCAGATTCTAGGAATTGAATATTTGTAGGAGATTTGGGTCCATTTATGCATTTGATTTTTTCCAATACTGTAGATGTTGGTGTTTGTGGATTTATTGATGATATGTAATTCCTCCATGATTGTCTTTTTATTTTCTTTAATTATTCTACGGAAGTTGGCGCATTTCCTTTTAAATTCCGTTATTAAATTCCGGTTTTCGTTTGCGGGATGTTTTCTTGCTCTATCGTGATGACTTTCTTGCATGGCGATTTTGCATTCTTCGCTCCACCACGATACACGGTTTTTCCTGATTTTTTGCAGTCTGGAAATTTCAAAGTCTTTGTCTGCGGCTGAGATTATGATTTGTTAAAATTTGTTTATTATTTTATTAATCTGGATTGGGTCAAGTTCAGATTCTATTTCTTTCTGAGTGAGTTGAAACTTTATGTTTTCTTGATATACTGGCCAGTTTGTTTTTCCATTTTGGTTGGTGATAATTTTAAGTTGTGGTAATATTGTCTCCATAGGTGATTGTTATGGGGAAGTAGTCGCTGTCGTTCATTCCCATTCTAGGTGTTGAGCTATCTGTGAACTATAAAAGGTTAGATCTATTGCACTTGATTTATCATTCCTAGTGCTGAAGTGCGTTGGGAAACCTGTGTTTAGCAAGATTAAATCCCGACTATTTAGTACATTTTCAATAGTCTTTTCTCTACTATCAGTTCTGGTCAATCCACAGAGCGTGGTGGCTATTAAAGTCTCCAGACAGAATCAGTGGAGCTGGAAGTTGAGTTATTAATTCTTCAAGGTCTTGCAAATCAAGGGGGAAACTATTTAGAATGTAGACATTGCAGGTGTGGAATTTTTTGGGATACTGCGACGGCTTCTAAGTTTGAATTTAATGGGATTTCAATAGTGTCATATTTGTCCGAAATTACAATGGCCACTCCTCCACTGGCATGGTTTTCGTTTGTCCAATTTTTGACAAAGGTATTGAAGGTTTTAGTGTAGGCTGGTGATTCTTTTTGAAGTTCGTTTCATGCAGGCAGATAATGTCAGGGGTAAATTTGTTTACGAAAATTTGGAGTTGTTCATAGTGGGTATAGTAACCATTTATGTTCCACTGTATTATTACTTTCATAATGAATTTGGGTGAGTTTTGGATTTGAAATTTATTACGATTGCGGCTCTTATGAAAATTCAGTGTCAAATTTAGATGAGCAGCTAAATGACGATTCAAATTTATCGGTCGACTTAGTAAGCTTTTTACAAAGTCGATGTATTCTGTTTTTTATACTTCTCTCGTTTATGTCGGGGTAGATTTCTTCGAGAGTTTATACAAGGATCGGAATGTTATTGATGTAGTCTGTATGGGCACAACACGGTGTATGTGATGTCCGTGCGTGCCGATAGTTCTCTCGTTTGGTTTTTTACTTCCGTCGGAGAGAGGTTTAGAATAATGGATGCGAATATTTGATAACCAAGTATATTTAACAACGATATCTGTTGACTGTGTGACAGTTGTATGAGGTATGAGTTCGTCTGAGGTTATGAGTCGTGAGGTATGAGTTCCTCTGTATGAGACGCTCTGTATGAATGAATGAATGAATGGATGATTGAATGAATTGAACTGCGATGAGCTGTGTTTATATAGACGACAGGGCCATACTGCCTCTATACCTCGGGCAAGGGTGGCCTCTAGAGGGTTTTTCCTCGTTGGTTGATCATGCCGATCCTTTCCATGTCTCCAGTCCCATCTTGCATGCAGGGAGTGCAATTAGCAAGGACGACAGGGAATTGGGAAAGTCGGCCTTGACCGTCAATAAAATCCCTTGCCAGATGTTGGAGTGAGTTATGGAAGTCGTAACAGTCGACTACTTGTGCGACTAGCCTGTTCTGGGCCAGAACATAGTTTGTTGTGATTTCCAATGAGTGAGCTGATCCGAAGGTGTCTTGGAGGAGGCTTTTGATCTGAGAATAATTAAGTTGAGAGTACGAAGGATTTTGTTTTGTCTATTATTTCTTCTGCTGAGGCCAGTATTTCCTCTAGTTCAGCGGAATCGAAAATTGAAGATTGGGAGGAAGACGGTTTTAGTTTGGTTAGTGCAATTTTTTTTTTATGTGGATAGGTTGGTTGAAGCATAAAGTCTATGTCGTTTAAGCTAACGTAGTCAGGTTTATCGTTAACTGATGATTGTGATAGTGGAATTGAAAAGATAGTTTCTTGCTGTAGGTAATTTATCAATTGTTTGTTTGGGATTATCGATGTTTGTCTCGGTAGTGGTGGATATCTTCTTTACCGGCTTTGGAGGATTGAGTTCATGTGGAAATTGTTGAATTTATGTTTGGGATTGTCGAATTGGTTATTATGTTTGAATTTTGAATTAACGGGCAATCTTTCGCTAAGTGACCTTCTTGTTTACATCGGAAGTAGAGAAGGCTGTCGATGGAGGTGAAAATACGATAAGATGTATCCTCAAAAGTTATTAAGAAGGTGAATGGGATTTTTCCAATGTCGTCGGGATCTATGTACACTTGTCTGAGAATGTAGGCGTATTCCGGGTCATTCCTGCTTTCAGGGTTGTTATTCTGGAGCATAGCTTGATGTTGTTTCTTTTGAAAATTTTTTCAAATTCTTAAATATGACCGGGGTGACGTTTGATAGAATTTGATAGAATACTCTTTGGGCCGAAGTTAATTTTAAATATAACGTATTGTTATTGAGCGTTATTATTTTATGCAGATTGCTTGACAGATATAACACAGTTCTTTTTTTATCAAAGTATGCATAAATACAATTGTTTGAGATTTTGGAGATGTATCTTATTGCTTTCGGACCGATTAGTTTCCCTATTGCAAGAGCATAATCTTAGAAACTTGTGTCGTCTATTGTGTCACGGGACTATTACCATGATGACTTTAAAGAAAATTAATACTTGGCTAACTCTAGAGTTAGACTCTAATATTCTAAATATAACACTTTTTAATATTAAATACCAATGTGTATAATAACGAAGGGATCTCGCAGGAGCATATCAGAGTTAGACTTGGCGAGAAGGCGAATAGAAATGCGTTTATTCATAATTCGACTTGGATATATCCAGGGTGTTTCGTAACTTGTGAAACCCACTTCGGGAGCTGATTGTACGCCTAAAAATAATGAAAAAAAGTCATATAAATATATGTCCTATCTATCTTCGTTTATGAGATATAATGAATTTTCTATTTTAATTACTTTCACAAAAAATGCTCAAAATGACCACCTTGCATTTAAAGACAAGCCTGCATGCGTCTTGTCATTGATCTGGTTACTCTCTCTATCATTCCTCGTGTTTCTCGAATTTATCGGAAGCCTTGCTCTATTCTATTTCGTATTTCTGCGTTTTCAATCGATGTTGCATATGCAATATAATTTTAAATGTCCCCACAAATAAAAATCCAATTGATTCAAATCCGGAGAACGAGTAGGCCATGCAATAGGACTTCCACGACCAATCCATTTATTTGCAAAATGTTGATTTAAAAATTGCCTAGCCACTCGGCTAAAATGCGGCGGAGTTCCATCATAATATATAATCATGCATAAACAGCATATGAAGTCTAATATCGACTGGAATTTCCTCTATTTCGTATAAACGCGTGCTCAAAAAATCAACGTACTTTGTGCCTGTTAGTTTCCCAAGAAAAAAAGGTCCAATTAAAAATTTATCAATTATTCCTGCCCATACGTTTAAACTAAACTGGTGTTGATGTCTTGAATGCACAATAACATGTGGATTTTCTTCATCCCAGTTATGATTATTATGAAAATTGAATATACCATCCCTGGTAAAACTAGCTTACTAGAGTTTTCTCTGTTTATAAAATTCATTATATCTCATAAACGAAGACAGAAAGGAAATATATTTATATGACTTTTTTTCATTATTTTTAGGCGTACAATTAGCTCCCGAAGTAAGTCCCACCAATTATGAAAAACCCTGTATATGAGTTCACAAGATAGAGAAGGTGTATCTTGTATTTGGTAAACATCTGCTGATTCTTGAGTTGGCTTCTGAGTCAGTAGTGGACCTTGGCTGAATTTAGGTGATAAGGATGTCTTCACAATTGCATGGATGATGATGGGTTGGTCTTTTGTAGGTGATGTGTTAGTTGTCCTGTGTGGGAGTATGATTTAATGGAGTTGTGTGTTTTCGTTTGGTTACAAAATTGGGAACCCCTGTACTCAGAGGTTCCCATAGTTGGTTTGTCGGTGTATTAATTCCTGTAGTACGGTCTTTGTGTTGAGATACGAGATTGGCATTTGTTTTTACTAACACTAACACTGTATATATTGATAGGAACTCGTATGCGAGACTGTATCGGACGTTCGTATGGTACGACGGCTAAACCGAGTCTAAAAAAATACATAAAATTCTGCGTATTATAATATTATAAACATTACTAATATATAGACTAATATAATGTTAAAAATTCAAGAAATCCTAACATTTCTTTTTCTTAATAATCAGTTTAATAGAATGGCGAAGAATGATGTACAGCAATATAAAGAATAATTATAAAATTGTATATTTAAAAGAATTGCACGATCCGAATCGTTCGAGAGGTCGTATTAAATTGCTCGCCGATCATCGTTCTTTGTCATCAGACTGTAGTCTTATCTCTTCTAGCGATCCTCGACGTTTATGTTTATGTATGCATGTTCATACTTCTGAAGGGTTTTAAGAGTACTATAGTATCTACATATCTATATATTTATTTACTATTATGGCGAGGATGGTGGAAGGATGTTCGGAATGTGGGTAAGGTGAGGAAAGGTTGTGCATTTCGTCTCAGAGTCGCTGCCTAGACTCATCTAGTGAAGCTGATGACAGCCGACTCTCCTTAACCTCAGACGCTTGTTGTCATAACTACTCGCTAGGCTGGACAATCGGTCACCCATCCTAGCAGTGTTCCGCACTCTGTTTGCTTAACGTCGAATATCGCTAGACTTCGACGCTAGGCGCACAGCCACTTGCGGCTTGTACGAGTCGGTGTTCGAGATTCGCATTCGAGGCGCTATAGGCTACACTTCTATTGATTCTGTATATGTAGGAATCCCGGACGAACCCCCAATTTGTAGGAATCTCGGCTGAGTCACCAATTTTAGGTATCCCAGACGAGATCCCAATTTATAGGAATTTTATGAAATGATTGTTGTTTATTTGGAATTGAATAAATAAGATTGGTTTATTAATATTGAATAATGAATAACGATGTACACTGAGTTCTTAATTCTCACAACTTTCGATACATTCTGTTCTCTTTCTCGCAACTCTCACTCTGTTCTCTTTTATGTCTCGACTTCTCGACACTCGCTCTCTGGCTTCTCGATACGCACTCTTTGTCTTCTCGATACGCACTCTCTGACTTCTCGATACGCACTCCCTTTCTTCTGCACAAAATTCATCACTCGTACACACATACACACATACACGCAAACGTATCCATACTCTTAGTCTTAGACATTAGGCCTGAGGGACTGGCCATAAACAATTTCAAGGCCCAAGCCTAACTTTCTTTATTTATGTTATACGACTCGGGACATCTGCAGTCGAGCACCAGGGAAAATCTTAGGCCCTTTCCCAGAACTGCCTATCCCACATATACATACTACCGAATTTCTTTAGAACATTTCTTTAAGATATCATTGAAAAGAGACAAAATTTAAATTTTCTATAATGGATTTCCAGTCATAAAAAAAATTCTAAATATTTTTAAAAACGTTTGAATTTTTATCAATTTATTTTTATTTCGAAAATAGAAGTATCTTTAATTTCTCGTTTCTCATAACGTAAAGTATCTTTAGAGAGACAAAGATTCAGGGTAATCAAAGCAAAAGCTATATATTAAAAAGAATTTATGTAAAAACATAATTGTTACATGATAGTTTTCACAAATTTATTATAAGACTTATTTTTAATTATTTCTAAAATTTGTTCAAATTACTCAGGTACGAGTATTTGACATTTCAGAGTTGAATTTGTTCGGATGATTTTGATCGAACTCGAAAGAATACCTAAGACTCTGAGACAAAGATCGTGCAGCCTATTTCGCTAATTTCAAATGGACAGAACCAATCGGTGGAACAGTAACAAAAATATGGCAGCCACGTCAAATTTTTAGATTTGACAACTGTGCTTTCGTCAGGAAATTCTAAACTGTCCCTTTAACTCGCCTTCATTTATCATTTCACACGATGACAATCGTAATGAAAATAATCAGAAAGAGAATGAGAATGATTAATACTCAATGAGAATATTTCATTTTGAATTCGTATAAAATTTCAATAAAATATGTTAAAATGTGTCATTAAATTCTAGACAAAATTGTAAAGAAATTATAGTATACTACAGAACCTACGTGGTAGTAGAGGCATAAACACGGTGTAGATGACTATGATTCCTAAAGAAAATAATATTGCCTTATGTCAAACAAAATGATCAGCAGGAGAGATTGAAAGGGACGAACCGCAACTTTTTCGAATATGTGTCAATCATATAATTAATCTTACAAAATTATTCTGCAAATCTATTTTATATTTATTTTATATTAATTCTCTTAATAAATGTCGTGTTTGAGAAGTGTTCAGATTGTTGTGTTCGCCTACTGTTTTAACGTAAAATTTGATCTCTTTAATAAATATTTCGTTCCGAAAAAAATTTCTCTAGATTAAATGATGAAACGAAATTCAAGTGATTAAATTTTAATTTTTATGCTCCATAAGAATATCGACAAAAATATTAGAATTCAATCACTTTCACTTTGAAATGTTCTAAAAATGATTTTGAAAAAACTTCTTTCCACTCTCAACGAACATGCGTCTTAAAATAGTGTAACTTTATCTTGAACATTTTCTTTTTAAAAACAAAAATAGCAGATATATTTTCATTTAAAAGCTGCATCTTATATAAAATTTGAAGCATTTCAAGAAATATTAATTTTTTTCGATATTATCATCTAATTATTTATTCAGAATAACCACAGACGAGATATATGGATAAACTTTGCATACAATATACTTTTTCGGTCCACGATTGGAATATCTATGGGCCCACCTATTATTTTCGTGTTACATCCTATCGTACCGATTCAGGCAAATTTTGCATTGCGAAAATTAAAAAATATGGACAGTGTTGTCAGATTTATTTCGAGAGTTATTCATTGAAAATTGTTAGAAATTTTTCATTAAACTGTGGTAGAACATCAATAAAGGAACATAACGATTTATAACAGAGATTGATGAAAATTGAAATGAAAAATTTAATATATATTTGACTGTTAACATTTATTTAAAAGTATTAGAAAAAATTTATTGAAATATGATATTTTTATGAACAATATAATTAGATATTTTATGAACAATATAATTAGTTTGTTTATTTACAAATTTGTAAATTCACAACTTGAATGAATTACCTTTATCCCGTAAACTCGATTTTGTGAGAGCTTGAACTTACCAATAAAATATTTCTACAAATATTGTTTGCAATAAAGAAGCATATTATGTATTGTAAATTATTTCTTGCAAAATTCATCTGTTTCGAAATTTCGAAGTCAAATTTATTTTTTTGAACGATACCATACATATTTTTCATTTTATAGTATGTTATTTATTAAGACGAACTCACTGAGTTGCATTTTCGACGGCTGAAATCATTTGTTGTTATAAATTGTTAATAAAAATGGTATAAAGTATGAGTGACTAATGATATATACGTTAGTATTAACATTTTATGAGTTTAAAACATTCCTCATTCGTATTCTCCTTCATTTTGAATTGCCGGTAAATTTGTAGATTAATCACTCCTTTACTGATTTCGACGATCCCTAAATATCACTTAGAAATCGATATTCTGAACGATTTTTTCCTCTAACAAATAAAGTTCAACATACGCATTACAGGAAAAAATTGTTCAAGATTATCTTCACAATACATTCAAAAATCACCGAAATCGGTGAGGGAGTAGTCAGTCTACACTTTCATTTAATTACCTTCATCATTGTGCATAATGGCAAAAGAAAACTGAGTTAAAGGGACATAGACAAATTTCGGTTTTCCTGACGAAAGCATAGTTGCTGAAATTTAAAAGTGTCACATTTCTGTTCTGTTCATGGTTGTTACTGTTCTATCCGTCGATTCGATGAAATGAGTAAACTAGCGATGTAGGTGAGTCAGAGGATTTTTCGTATGTCTCCGAATCTGCCCGAGCTCAACCAAAATTATCCAAGCCAACCCGATGTATCGATCATCTGCATCTGAATCATTTGAGCAAATTTTTATTTAAATAATAAGTGATAAACAAGAATTAAAAGTATAATATTTATTTAAATAAAATTCAAATAAAATTAAATTAAATTAAAATTACAATTAAATTAAATAAATTAAATTAGACTAAAATTAGATCAAAATTAGATAAAATTAAATTAGATCATTTAAATAATATCAAAAATAGCTTAATCCCCATTTTCGGTTTTTAAGAAAATATTTATTTCATATTTGGATTAGAAAAATAATTTTTTTAAATTTTTATATCCGGTATATTGAATATAAAAAAACCGAATGACGAAATTACACAAATAATATCGTCGCTTTTCATAAATATAATTTGTTGAATGTTAACTCTTTTTTCGATATGCATATAAAAATATAAATATTGCATTTAAAAATAGTTATAAAAGTACGATAATAAATATTAAAGCCAATGGAACATATTATTGATGGCCTGGACGTGCTATTCTATTATTTCATGCATTGTCAGGCTATTGTTGCTATTCTTTCATTCATTATTGCTGCGTTATAGAATAATAGGAAAACTAAGATGAAAGAAAGGCATACTGCGTATAAATATCACTTATTCTATTTCTTTTGTTAGAATTCGTTCAAGATTCACGATATTGTTTTTCATAATTCATAAAAATTTTGCTTTATCTATAATTACGGCGGAAAGTGAGTTATTTTTTAATTAATAATAGTTGAATATTTGTCTTCAAATATTTAATAAACAATCAAAATGCAAAAGAACGAATTTTCAAAATAAGAAAATTTGTATTATTTATTTGTTACTATGTATACTGTTATAAAAGTTATAAAAAATAAATAAACAAACATATATATATATATATATATATATATATATATACATTTCAAAAAATATATATATATAAGGTGTTGCACGTAACTTTCGGCACGATTTTTCAGGCACTTCTGATTGTGTGATAAAAAATATTTTAAACAAAAATTAATCAGTTTCTAGTTGGCTACAAAGTACAATATAAAAAATTCAAAAAACTTTTTTTTCGATAAAAAATCAAGGTCACATTTATTTTTTTTTAATAGCACCGTATTTTTGACTTCCCAGAATTATTGCTTCTGAAGAAGCGCATTCAACGACCTACTATACTATGACCTTCAGATGTCTTTGATTTCAGAAATTTAGGTTTAATCAACAGAAATTGTTCGTTGTAAATTTTTCATGAAAATTATGTTTAAGTCTAAACCAGTGAGAATCAACTCTGAACCAGAAATGATATCTGTGACGGTTAATTGCACATTATTCGGATACTTCTATCGATTTAACGGTCTGACACTACAAGTTATGTTAATATTTTTTCATAATATTAACATGACTTTCACCCTACCAAGTTACAATCGTTCATTCTGCTAATTGTAAGACAATTCTGATATTCAGCCTTAATCAGTTAGCACAAAACTAAGCATGTATTCTAATAGTGAAAAGGTAGATATGCTACATATACTCAGTAAATTCGATAGAAATGCACGTGGAGCTGCAAATATGTACGCCACAAAATATCCAGAGAGACGCCACCCGTGTCCAAAAATGTTTTATAACCAGTTGAAAGTCTGCAAGAGTACATGATTGAAATAAAATAATTTTTTATATTGACGTTGCTGTTGATTAAACCTACATTTCTGAAGTTAAAGGCATCTGAAAGATCATAACATAGTAGGTTCGTTTTCTCAGAAGCAACAATCCTATGAAGTCAGAAATACACGGTGCCATTTAAAAATATCAATGTGACCTTAATTTTTGATCGAAAAAAAAGTTTTTGAAATTTTTTATATTTGTAGCCAACTATAAACTGATTAATTTTTGTTTAAAACATTTTTTGTTACATAATCAGAAGTGCATGAAAAATCGTGGCGACAGTTACGTGCCACACGTATATTTATATACACACAGGGTGTTACCTGTAACGCGACGCACGATTTTTCACCCACTTACAGCCATCTGACAAAAAAAAGTTTAGAACAAAAGTTGAACGGTACAGGGTGTATAGTAGGCGTCAATAAAAAAAATTTCGAAGACTGTTTATTTTCACATCAAGTACTTTGGATTAAACAAATAGGAACACATAATTTTTTTCTACTGTATTATAGAGAAAATTGAGACGAATTAAAAACACATATTACATGATATTTTTATTAACATGTTACTTTACAGTAGTGGAAATGTGGAACATTTAGCTTCAATAACATAAGAAAAATGCACTTTGTTTAATTACATGTTCGAAGTGCAATCCGCCAATATTTTGCTCTTTTGAAGAAGTTTGAATGCGTTGCCACATTTGCTGGATTCACAGCTCTGCATGCTGAGATGATTCTCTCTTGCAATTCTTCAATACTATTAATTTGCTGATTGATATACAACGGACTGTAAATATCCCCATAAAAAACAGTCGAGTGGAGATAAGTCCGGAGAACGTGCAGGCCATGGTATTGGTCCATATGTGCTGATAACGCGATCTTGAAATGTAGTATTAAGATAATTTGTAACTTCTCATGAATTATGTGCTTGGCAACCCTCTTGTTGATAGTACATTTTTGTATTGTTGGGAATATTTTGCATTAATTGCGGAAGTTTTTCAAGCAAGAACTGTAAATATCTTTGTGATATTAAATTCTCTTTGTAAAAATGTGGTGCAATTAGACGGTCGTTTAAAATACCACACCATATATTAATAGCTTTTAATGGAAAGAATGAAGATATTAGAATAATAATCGAGGAAGAATGGCAAGAAATTATTAAAATAAATTGTATTTGAATACTTACATATTTTTGTTTGATAGTTACGCTCCCGAATGATAAATTGATCTTCTGTTGCCCAACTGTGCTGATTATGTTGGTTAAAAATACCATTGTTTGTGAATTTACTTTCATCCGTCCACATAACATTATTTAAAATATTTGGTTCTTCTTCAAATTTAGTAATGACCCACGTAATAAACTCTAAACGTTGTTCTGCGTTTGTAGCATGTAAATGTTGAACGGTAGTAATTTTAAAAGGATGATATTTACAATTACTCAAAATTTTATGAACACTTTTAGTTGACATATCCATCTCCATTGCACGTATCGATGTATTCCGTGTGTATGGGTCTAATTGTTCAGTTACAATTATTTTCATTTTTTATATTATTATTGTTTGAGATAGTGTGGATTTCGATACAGTTATCGGCAATCACTGGTTTTTTATGGGATTAGTTCCATTTTATACATGTTGGCTGTATTCCATTTGTTAGTTAGTGAGGTCTAGCGGGTGTTTCCTTTTCAGTATTCTGGGTAGTAGGGAGTAACAGTCTTTTGCCAGGGGGTTCCTGTAATATTTGATTTTGTATTGATGTGTCCTTGCACGCTTTAGTATTTCCTCTTTGATGGTTGGTATTCCTAAGGTTTTTCTTATGTCATCGTTCTGACATATCATTGAGCGTCTAGTATTGTACGTAGGATGATGGATTGTAGGTTTTCTAACTTTTTTATGTTCGACTTGGCTGCCATGCTCCAGATTTGTAGCCCGTATGTCCAAATAGGTTTAATTATTATTTTGTAGATTATTATTTTAGTAGCTTATTTTTTACGCTTAACTTAGAGTTTCTTAATGTTACCCAGTACATGGATTTTCTAATTGTTTTTATTTATCTGATCCCTTCTGGATGTGCTTTTTCCAGTTCAGTTTGTCTAGATGTAAGCCGAAATATTTGACGGAAAGTGCTTAAGGTAGTTTTTGATTGTTGAATTTGATTTTTGGAATTGGTTCTTTGTTGAGTGTGAATGTGATATGTACACATTTGGTTGTGTTAATCTTGATTTTGTTGTTCTTTGTCCACTTTTCTATTTCATTTAAGTGATTTTGTAAGGTTTTGGTTGCTTTTCTTATGCTTTCTTGCGTAGATAGTATTGCTGTGTCCTCGGCAAAAGTGTATATTTTTGTTCCTGGTGCTGCTGGTCCGCGATGAACAAAGCATATAGGATGAGTCCTAGCACACTGCCTTGAGGCACTCCAGCGTGTATCTTTTTGAGTGATGATTTTTCATTTTTGATTCTGACGTAGAAGTATCTATTTGTTATGTATGATTCTAGTATGGGATATAGGTCTTTTGGTACTATTCCTTGAAATTTTTGAAGCAGACCTTCGTGCCATACTTTATTGAATGCTTTTTCTACATCTAGGAATGCTGCTGTACAATATTTTTTTTCCTCCATGGCACGGATTATGCTGTTTATCATCCTGTGTATCTGTTCTATTGTGTTGTGGTTTTGTCTAAATCCGAATTGGTAATCAGGCATCAAGTTTTTGTTGGTTGATTTCCCCTATTAGTTTTAGATGGTTTTTTCTATTACTTTGGAAATCATAGGAAGAAGAGATATAGTGTGGTCTATAGTGTGGTAGTGGTTGCCATAGATGAGTGAAAATACATGATGTTTGTATGGAAGGATGAGTGTGGGGAGAATGAGAGTATAAGAGTGGTGTGGTGTGATCTGAGTATTTGAGATATTCCAGGGCAGAAGAAAGAACGAATGAGAGAGATGTATGTGAGAACAGTTGAGCGCGAGCATGGTGACGAAAAAACAAATGTGATCGGGAAGATGCCCAGTCGAGAGTTGGATAGACGCGAGACTTGAGTGTAGCAGAGTATGAGAGTTGAAACAGAGTGTGAGTTAAATATATGTATTTCGTAATTTCTATTAAATCTATCTCCAACTAGTGTATTTATCAGTCCAATCCACTAACATATAGGATGATGGAAATTTGGGATTTTTGCCTGGTTTTTGTAGAAGTATGATTTTTGCACACTTCCAGATCTGGAGGAAGTTGCCTACCCTGTATATCGCATTTAATAGAATTGTTAAGAACCTTACCGCTTTGGCCGGAATTTTTTTGAGCATTTTTAATGTTATTAAATCATATCCTGGAGTTTTATTATTTTTTAGTTTTTTAATTATTGTGAAGATTTCCTCTTTTCTTATTACTTTGTATTTTAGTGTTTCATTGTTGCTATTGTTTGGAAGTATGTGGAGTTCATTAGTGAAATTTCACTCAGGTACTCTGCTATGGTTTCGGCTTAATCTTCTATCATTGTGATACAGTTTCCGTCCGGTTTTTGTATAGGGGGAATTTGGGTGAGTGGTTTTTTGAATTTTTTTGTACTTTTCCATAAGGAATAGTTTGTATTGCTGCTATTGTCTAGATTCATGATGAAGTTTGTAAATTCGTTGTTATTTGTTTTGCGAATTACTCGTTTAATTTTATTTGTAAGTTTGCTTATCATGGTCTTAAATTGGGTCCATCTTGTGTTTTGCCATTGTTTCCTGGTTCTTTTCCTGGTTTTGATTAGTTCTAGCATGTGTGTCGGGATTTCCGTACACTTGGGAGTTTCCACCTCGTTCTTTGTGGAGTGGAATGCTGCCGCTTCGAGTGTGCTTGTTAGTGTTTCAGCTGCCTTCTCTATGTCTAGTGCATTTTTTAGGGATATATTGCAGTTTAGATTTTTATTAATATATTCTGAGTATGCTATCCAGTCCATAGTGGCGTTTGTCAATTTTGTTTTTTCGCCTTTTGTCACTTTTTGATCGATCGTATAGATTGTGGGTGTGTAGTCTAAACTTAAATCTAACAGCTCCTCAGTTTTGATGTTCAAATTTGTATTCGTGACTGCTATGTCTAGAATGTCAGGTGTTTTGTTTAGGTCTGATGGCCAGTAGGTTGGTCTCCCTGGTGCGTAGATTTTTAGATTGTTAATTTTTATGCATTGGTAGAGGTTCTTTCCCTTAAAGTTGTTTGTTCTGGAGCCCCAAGAGTTGCTTTGCATTCAGATCCCCTAAAGCTATAAATTTTGTTTTATAGCTCTTAAAGAATTTGTTGAATTCTTCTGTTGATATTGCGTGTTTTGGTGGGCAGTATAGTGCTGAGATATTGACATCTCGGTTATGTAGTGTAATGTTGACTGTTGTTGCTTGTATTTTGTTAGTTTAGTATGAGCTTGTTTGTGCATGTTTGATATCATTTTTTATGTAAATTCCCGATCCGCCGCGTGCTTTGCCACTGGGGTGTGGTGTGCCATAATAGGTGTAGTATGGTATTTTTAAGTGTGTTTTATTCGTTTCGTGTGTTTTTAAAATTGCTATAATGTCTATCTCAAGCTGTTGTAGGAGTAGTTTTAGTTCGGGTATGCGATTCTGTAGCCCGTTACTGTTCCGTTGCATTAATTTAATTTTTTGCTTGGTTTTGTTCCTGTAGCGTGATTAATTTCGATAGTAAGTTTAGCATTAAAGTCATTTGTTATGTTAGGTTTTCTACTAGCGTTTCAAGTTTTTCCAGTTTTTGCATCTGAATTAGTTGTTTGCTCTCGCGTTCGTTAATATTGTGTCTGTTGTTCGGTTTCAGTACTTTTGCATAGTGCCTATATTTTTGATTAATGTTTATGTTAACATTTGTGTTTGCAGTATTGGTTTATGACGGTGCTAATTTTTGTATTCCTTTGTCTCTTATTGAGGAAAACAATTTTTTTCTGCAGCTCTTTTCTTACCATGCAGCATTTGCTGGATGGTTGTTTCCACAGTTAGCACAGACTACTTTGTCTATTCTATTGCCCAGTTGGCATTTTTCGGTGGGATGGGTACCTGCACATTTGACACATCTTGCTTGTTTATTGCAATAGTTCTTAATATGTTCATATCTCTGGCATCTAGTGCACTGCGGTATTTCTCTGTTAGTTCTTGGCGGTTCTATGTTGACTTTGGTATTGCTATTTTGTCTTTATGGCTGCTGGTATTGGTATTTTGTCTTTATTATTATTGGCTTGTTCTATTTCTACCAGGAACATTGGGAGTGGGATTATCGTACCTTTTTTTGTGAGATTAATGATTGCTTGCCTTGTGTCCTTTCTTTTGTACGTCTGTTTTAATGTATTCTATATTTAGCTTTGGGTGATATCTTTTATCATGAATTTAAACTTTCTTTCCGTCGTTGGAATGTATAATATTCTGCATTCTTCTCTTTTAGCGTTTGTATCATGGCTCTATAGGCGTTGGGAGTTTGTACTTGTAGTTTGACTTGTTTATCTTTCAATTGCTTCGGAGTGTATTCTCTAGGGCCTACTATTTCGTTTAGTTTTTCTATTAGTGAATTGATATTAGGAACTTCGATGTATATGGGAGTTTGAGTTGTGAGGTGGTGATCGTTTCTTTTTCTTCAGTTAGATTTTGGAGTGCCTAGAATTTATTTGTTATTGGTATTTCTCCAAGCCAATTTTCCTTCGGATGTATTTTAGTTAATTTTAGAGTTGGGGCTGTAGTTGCGTTTTCGGCATTCAGTGTTATTTTTCTTTTTTAGTTTGCTTTTGTATTTTCCATTGGTCTTTAGTTTTGCTGTTTGCGTCTGTTTCCACGTACGAGGTGTCCGTCGTCATTGTCGATAGTTTCTTCACTTTCTTAATTTTTCTTTTGTTAGCTTAAGTAGTATTTTAGGTGTTTAATGTAAACTCTGGATCTTATGTTTGAGTTTTAGGCTCGGCCTACACCGGACCGCTGGCTGTTTTCAGATTGATGGTGGTCTTGATCATTTTTCTTGTTCTTTATTTTCTTTAATTCACTTGGGTTCACTGTTCTATTGCCACACTGATACCCTTAAACTTAATTCCATTATTTTCCATTCGTGTGATGAGAATATGGTTTATCTGACACTAGTATTAGAATGAACTGCTGTGCCTGTGTGTACTTATTGTGTACAAACACAGGTAGTATTTGGATGTCCTGCTCCTCCAGCATCCGGTCGAAGATTGTAAAAAATAAAATTGTGTTCCAAAATGTATAAGCTTAGTAACTTACTTGTAATAATGTTTAGGAACATAGATAACGATTTGTAAATGCTAATTTTAAACGTGTATTTGACATGTTTATAGTATGATATTTCTAATTCTAAAATATAATTCTATGATATTGATAATTCTAAAATATAATATTTACCAAACACTGTAGGAATTACATTAACTTTATTTAATTTATATAATTTTGCATTAAATCGTAGTTTGTATTCATTTATAATTTAAAAAATTATTCATTTATAGTTTAAAAAATTATTTAATTTCATATTATTCATGAAAGTAAAACTATAACAGTTGTTGACTAATATAAGCTATTTGTTATTAAGATCAATTTATTATTATATATATAATTAAGTCAATTTATTATTATTATATATAAGATCAAGATTATTAAGTCAAATTAAAAAGAGTAGCTATGAATTTTGATTTTAGGAGAAAAAGAAAAAATCCATATTTAAGCACTCTAAATTTAGTTTCATAAATCTTCAATGAAAATGAGAAAAAGTCAATAGATAGATCAAGGTAAAATATAAGAGTATGGAAATAATGATGATCAAACACAGTTTAAAAAAACACTATACCATAACTGAAATAAACAAGAGTTTATTGCAATGATAGAGAAGTTTCTACTTTTAAGTTTTTATTAGTCAAAGTAGCAAATTTTAACTAGTTACAGCATTTCTCGTTCGAAGGAAATGTAAATAAATGTAGCAAAAATCAAAGATCAAATGAAGTATTAAAACTTCAAAGTATCAAAAATTTAAAACGAAATATAGAAATCTTCATAATGGATCCATGGGAGAAAAGGGGAATGTCAAATTTTAGTATTTTTTGAGAAACAAAAATTTTTTCTTCACTCCATAATTTCCACAACTCCATATTTTCTTATATATCAAAAAGTAGAGGAAAACTAGAAAATTTTAATTCGTATTGTAACATCGCTAATGAAGGAACATATGTAGGAATATGCAAAAAAGTACTTCAAAATCTGTTAATCTGTTAAAATTGACATTCTCTATTTTTACCATAAACTCTTCAATTGTATATATACATATACAAGGCATCCTACCTAAGGATAATTGTATATTTAGTTAATATTTAGTTACTCATAATTAAGTACATATACTTCAGTTATGATGATATAAAAAATATTTGGTATGTACATTGAATGGTATCAATAGACGAAAGAGAGAGGGAACACACTATAATAAATATTTTTTTGTTAAGGTAATTTTTTCAGAGTTTTCAAGATTATTGATGATTTCTTACATATATTTTTTTTCTCTTGCATATTATACATTAAAATGTATTATATTATATAATGTATATACATTACCTTTAATTGCCAAAATTGAAATTATGTAAGAAATTCATTTCAATCGAACTTAATTACAGGCAAACACAAGCAAGAATTTTCAAATATTCGAATATACATTATTATGTAAACATGTTTATAATTCCACAAGTATCTAGAAAATATCATTTTTAAACTTGTCGTCATTACAGAAATTTATTTCTATCAAAATTGCAGACCTTAGAAGAAGTATGCAAAAATCTGTAAATGTTAAAATGTTGCTTGTAAACATTGAATTTAAATAATAGGTCACTTAAAGATCATGTCATGAGCATCTCTAAATACATTTAGTATCATCTATGATATGCAAGTAAAATACATTTAATGTATATTATGCAATAAAAATATATTTATATTTAAAAAAATATGCGATAATCTTAAAAATTACGAAAAAAATTATCTCGACGAAAAAATATTTATTGCAACATATTCGTTTATTGATACAATTTAAAATACAAAATTTTTTTGACTGAAATACATATCTTTAAGTGGACACCCTATTATACAAATACAAATACAAATACACTCTATTATACAAATACAAATACAAATACATATACTTACAAAGAAAATTATCTTACATGATTTAAAAATATACATAAATAATCGGGTATTTTTAAAACACGCAAAATGTGAATATATTATGAAATGTTTAAATTTTGTTAAGATAATGATCCCAAAATGTTATGGGTATAGAAAAATTTATAGAATTAGATCAAAAGATTTGACTTTTTTGATCGTGTTACTTTTTGTCAATAAATAATAGATGTAAAGAAATCAGTAAATATAAAAAATAAAGATTTACATTCTTACTCATTGACATTTACATTACTTTCTCATTGAAAATATTTTTATTTATTAGACGTTTTGTTTACCTATAACTTTTGTCAATTATACAACTAAATACATTCGTATGAGAAAAAAGAGACATTATGGCCTCCTGTTGATAATTTTATCTCTTTGTAATTTTCATATTTATAACAAAAATCTTTAGGAAAAAATGATATTAAATCGCGTTTCGTTTAGAAGATAGTTAGGCGCGACTCGCTTTAGTGCATCTATGTTATAAATTAATATAACGCAGCAGCGTTGAGATTGGGAGTTTAGTTTAGAGTTAGATCGTTAGACGTTTTATCTTGCAGCTTGAATGATGCAGTTTCTGAAGTAATTCCTATAAGATCGGCGACTGTAATCTGTAATATTCTACTGTAATGTTTTCTGCTGACAGCGGGCTTGTTTTATACATATTGGCTGGCGAATTCTAGCCAATCATTTTAAAGTACGGACCGTTTGATTACCCTATATGTAGGTGAATTAAAAATATTGTAATTAAAATATTGATCGAATGATCGATGTTAAGCATTCCTAGAGAACACTGAACATAATATGTCCACGGGTCAGCAGCCAGGAATGACAACAATAAGTGATCACAACACAATAGTCGTGAAACTTGGAGGATATTAGAACTTCTTGCCAACATGAAAAAACGATAAATTTCTTCATGCTGATAAAAAATCTAAATCGTTCTTAGTTTAGAAGAATAATATAGTTTGAGTACATTGCGACAGCCTTGTAACGCAGCAGAAAATGGCTCGAACACAATTCGGCCTTTTTATTATTAATTTATTAATTGATTTAAATCATATTCTTTTGATTTAATTGAGGATGAATCAAAATTAGTTTCAGGATTTAATTTAGAATATTACAAAAGATTATTAATTTTAGTTTCTTTATCTAGATATATAAATTTATTGTTTATAAGAATAATTTTAATAATTATTTTTTCTAGATTGTCGAAATTTTTTATTTAATTCAATAAATGTAATAAATTTAATATTATTAGTAATAATTATTAATAATAATTCGAGAAGTACTAATGTATATGTTAAATAGAATTATTAGTTTTAATTTTATATTATTTAATTTATTTATATTTAATTAAAGAATTAATTATATTAGTTGGAACCAGCAAGGCTTCAATAGATGATTTTTATTTATTATAAACACAGAAAAGAATATTCTCATCAGATATTATTAGTAACAAATAACTTATTTCTAGTAATAAACATAAATAATCTAATCTATAAAATGAAAGTTTTCATTCTGCTTAAAAAGATATACATATTAATTAAAGAAATTAAAGAATTGTGCATTGGGATATATGTATCAAATAAAAAGCTTATAAAATCGCATTCATAAGCTAGATGATTTAGTCTTTGACATTTTTAAATATAAAGTTTTGAAAGCTATGTGTAATATAAATATATATTAATCTCCTATAATAGAAAATAATATAGTCTCTAGAAGAAAGAGCTTTGAATGCAAAAAACAAAAATATATTATATAAGTTCCAAAATCCTCTATCTGATATTTTAATCACGGAATTCTTCATGAAATTTCTCATAATACCAATACAATATATGTATGTACATACATGTACATATATATGTACATAACTGTATTTATAGACCATAGACAAATATAGCAATATGTATTACTAATCAATATAAATTAAATGCCTCATTTGTGAACTACAAACACATAATAAATGCGCATCTTATGAAAAACAGCAAATTTTTATTTATAAGGATAGTTTATAAGAATTTAGTGCATCGAGTCATTTTCAATCTCTAATATTACAAAGAATTATTTTTTAATATAATATAGTTCACCAAAATTTATAGTTCATCAAAATGATGCTTTTATCTTTTAAAGTATATTTGTATATTTTATCTCTTTAGTATCGTGATGTATTACTAGCGTTACAAGAATTAAAATTATTGTGCAATTACTTTTTATGAATTATAATTGATACTTTTTTTCTAGTTTCATCAAGTGCAAAATATTTCATTTCATTTCAATTCAAATATTCTATCTGAAAATTAATATTCAATGAAAAAGTTTTATTTTAGCTGTAATTAATTTTTTCTTTCATCGTGAATACAATAATTTATGTAACATTAGTGTAACATTCAGCACAATTGAACATTGATATACTCGTAACATTTATGTTTTTTATTTATATAAAAAATTGTTGTACTAAGAATTTTGTTTTTTCTTTTAGGAACGAAAATGCATTGATAGAAATTTTTGTAGGTAAAATAAATAAGTTATAATAGTATAATATATGTTAAATTTAACCTAATTGTTTCTTCTTTTGTTTCTATTTTTATCACATACAACTTTATTAATTTACCTACATTTTAAACAGAAATTTAGAATGATTTGTGTAATAAATTAAATTTTAAGAAAAAATTTAAAAGTAGGGAATCATATTACCATCTCTTTCTGTAATATTCTAAAAATCCAAAATGATTCCATATATCGACATTCATAAATCGTAAATGTATAGTATTGGTTACAATATAAAATCATTTTTTTGCTGTTCTAAATATTTCTTAACTTTTCTAAATTACTGGAAAACTTTCTCAGACTTCAAAGATATCGAATATATTTTCAACATAACACATATTCGATTTGCAATATATCAAGTATCAACTTATCAAGTAATGGATCAAAAATTTGAATTGAATCGATTGTTGAGCAAATACTTGATTATATGCATATTCGACAATCTTATGCTCTTATTTTTTCTGTAGAGTGTAAACACAGCAATAATTTATAACATTTTCATAACATGAAAATATAAAAGAACTGTATGCATCAATATTAATTACTAATTTATAAGGATTATTCCAAAAAAATTGTTCAAAAAATATATCGAATACAGAATAGGTATTCTGAATACATGTTACAATAAATTTTTCTTCACTAATATCTCTATTATAATTATTTCACTATTTGCATTTATTTCTAAACAATTTTTAGTTATGTATACTCAAAGCCACACGAAGATCATGAATATTATAAAATAATAAAAATATGTAATTCCATTTGAATATCTACGTCCTGAAATATATGATCTTGAAAAAATTTGTTTGCGTATCATAATATTTGTCGCTTTCTATATTAAAATTAGATCTAATTTTTTCATAATTCTAGTTTCATCAAATTTCAATTAAATAGAAACAGATATACTGTATAGGTAAAAAAGTTTATTTTTAGCACAAAGAATAAGTATTTTTATTAATGTCAAATATATCAGATCGACAGAGTCGATCGATAGAGTATAGATAAGACGCGAAACTATTTCCTCCCCAAATCCCGTTAATCCACGTCACACGAAACACGAAACAGTAAATGAAAGATTGAACTATTCCTAAAAAAATTTTTTTACTTCTGAAATCAAGATTTTTTATTTCTTTTTTCAATAATGTTTTATTATTTCCTTCAGAATATATTAATCGATGATTATTACTAAATTATATAATTAGACTATTTACAGTTTGTTTATTTCCATAAATAACTAGGGACAGATGCCCAGAAATTGCTTTCAATATCTAGAAGAATTAATAATTATAAATAATCTAAAGATAAATGTGTGTGTGTATATATATATATTTAAACTCTAGCAAAAAATTAACAATACCTAAATTCTTTGGATTCTCTCAACTCTTTATATAATTTCACATGTTACTTTTTCTAATTCCGTGTATTACTATTGCTTTTCAATATGGATTGAATCAGTTCTACACAATATACAAAATGTTTAACAGAGATAATAAAACAAATTTATTAAACGGTTCCAATAATTTAATATTTGTTCATTCTAAAAGTGAAGATGTTTTGAAAATTTTAAGATTGCTCTATTTCCTTGAATGAAACTGTAAATAATGTTTTTAAGCATCAATCGGTACGTTTTCTTATTCTTTACAAACAGAATATTACTTATGTCTGAAAATCGTTAATTTTAAAAATATCTTAATTTCAATTTTTTAATATTTATTCCATGGAAGGAAGACGTAAATACAAAAATATTGTATTGCATGTTTCTTTGTCTTTTACACAATAAGCTATACAATGAAATGAAAATATTTTTCAAATTAATAAACAATAAAATAAATAAAAAAGCCTAAGTATTATTTTATAGAGAAGAAAAGTAATTCTATTTAAAAAGATATAGGTAATCTTAAATTTAGTAAAACATGTTCACTTCCAGTATGTATCAGTTTATACATCATTTAAAAATAATTAATTTCGTCTAAAAAAACATGAAATTTCTTCATATCTTCTCTTTATTCAGAAATCAGTCTAGCTTAATTGTATAGAACAGCCCATATGGAGTGAACTGTAATGTGCGATAGTAGGATGAAAAAATTTTTATAGTTTAACTACCCTGCGTTTTTTTGGTCATTTTCAACCTATCTATTTCTCTAAAATTAAAAATTAAGAATTTTAAATAACATTTCAAATAAAAATGTGTAAATATTATGAAACATCCGTATCGTGAATTGAAAAATTAAAATATATGTCAAGTTTAAACAAGATGTGAAAAAAATCTTATTAATATACATGATTTTTCAATTAAGTTTTATATTTACATTTTCTTAAAATACTACATAAATTTTTTTTATTTGCTAAAAGAAGCATAAGATTGAAACACAAAAATTGAAGAATTGCAGTAAAGTTAAAATAAGTCCATTTTTTGAGATTGACGCATTTGTAAATTAATTAATGAATTATAGAGCAACGCATTTGTAGTATAATGTATTGAGTGTACTTATAGATATCTATAAGATATAAATAAAAATAACAAATAAATCTATAAGTTATAGATAAAAATAGATATATGAGTTACAGATTTTATTACAATAAATAAAATATTATTTAATAGCAGAATTTTCCTATTATTATCTAAAAATTAGTATTATTATCTATGTTAATTCAAGTTTATAAAAATTGATATTAAAAATAAAATTTTATAAAAGTTATATCTTCATTAAGTTTAGCTTATCATTTCAAAAATATTGTTAATTATTATTAAAGAGATATTAATCAGATAATTGTTAAAATTTTACAGTATTTGTACAGAGTGCGTAGAAAGCAAATACAAAAAATATTTCATTTTGAAGATATTTGAACAAATGTAGCACGAAACGGATGTTTCACAAAATTTATACATTTTTATTTGAAATGTTATTTAAAATTCTCAATTTTTATAAGTACCTTTGTTTTTATAAAATTAATGATTGTGAATATTGAATCAACTCGTCTGAATATTTTGAACATTTCACCTATCCCACGAACATATTTATATATATTTATCTGTCTCGAAAGTCAACAAAGTAAAGATACGAGATTCGTAGGAAGTCAGTATTCGCTAATCATTAATATACTAATGACTTAAGTTATGAATTTATAACTCACCGTTCCTGGATCACAATTCTACGTCTCGATAAAAAACACGAATTTAACACGTCCTTACTAAACTACCGATGCGTAGGGACGTGCCGGTTGTCGGCCTTCGATCGCATGCAATAAAACGCAGTAAGAGTGTAGTAGTGAGAAATAGTGTAGTGACTGGTGTTATCAAGATTCTGTCGTGTTAGTATCAACAACATGGCTAACAAAACATTCGCAAACAAATTAAAATCCTCAAAGTGCCAACATTCACAGCGAGACCACTGACAGGAGTCTTATACATACTAATCCTACCGAAATCAACGCAGCTACCATTAAATCATCAAAATCAACCGAGATATATGCAAGTGCCATGAAATTTGAATCGATCTCGTCCAAAAAACAAGCCATCATCCGTGGATGGGCTTAGCATCAAGGACTATGCGTACTCAATCGGAAACATATATGGCCCAAGGCCACCAGATATATTTCGAGAATATCAAATGGCAGAATCTGCATGTATTTAAATATATAAAAAGAAACCGTCTCTTTCCTAAACCATAAGATGTTAAAAATAAACAAGCACGAAATAGAGATTAGGCCAATGGTACAACCAGCCCAATTCATCATACTGGCTAACGTTTCTGCCACTATTTTTAATACTGAAATTAAGAACACACCCAGAGAAATAATGTGCAATTATGTTCACGGATAACCCTACTAAAAGCAAGTATGTCTGATTCAGAGTACTTTCATACCTTAAGTTTCAAAAGACAAGTCTACATAGACCTAGACGATGTGAAAAAAATCCCCGACTCCTTCGTAGTATTCATAGACGATATATCGCCACCTTCACAAACTAATATGCTTCATATGCAAGAAAGAAGGTCATATTGCAAAAGAATGCCTCCAAAATAAGGAAAACAACATGCCACCCAACCAACTATCCACATTGCCATTTGAAACCAAATCATCACAGTTGACAACTGAAAAAATATCGCCACAAATGAAAAATCCATCGACTCAATTATGCAGATCAAACCTAATACACACATCGACCAAGAGACCCATAACAATCCGAATACAATGACACACATCCGCACACAAACTGATGCCAAGCTTGACTCCAGCAAGTACAAAAAAATCATTTTCCGAATCTCCTACAACAACTCCGAATCTTCAAAATACACAAGAGGAATCTTTCGGCCACAACCAATCGCTGGCATATAAAAAAAGAATCTTAAACAAAAAAAGCGTCCTGTACCATCTCCAATCAGTACCAACAAAACAGAAGATATTATAAAACGCGACAAAGGAGAAATTGAAAATTCTCAAAAGAATTACATACTAAACTTCTCGCAATTAAAAAGCTTCCTAAAAAATACGTTTATATACGGGGGATCACTCAGAACTGACTCCCGAAGTAGGAAAATCGAAAATTACTAGAAAATCTCAACATCTTTTAAATACAGGCGTACTTCGCCACGCACTTCAATGCTAGCAATACCTCATTCAGTGTCATCGATCTAACAATATGCAGCACTAGGCTAGCACGATGTATGAAATGAAGAGTACTTGACAACGTACGCGATAGCGACTACTTCCAAATAATTCTCTCAATATATTCTCTATACCACTTCCAAATAAACTGCGAAGACCACGGAACATAATCTGTACCCTTAAATCACCCTAAATGGAACCTAGAACAAAACTTACAGACACAAATACCAGGAAAGTATCAACAACGCCATTGACTCAGACAGAAATATCCATGAAGTAGAACCAAAATCGACGATATTATAAAAGATAAAATTTGAGACAATTATTTGTTCTGCAGCAAGAGAAGCCATTTCTAAGCCTGCAGCATAACTACAACATAACTAAGCCTACCAAGAAACACACCACATTCCTGGTGGAATGAAGAATGCAAGACTGCACGTAAAGAAAGTCATCATATCTTTAATCGCATGAAAAAAAAAACTTGACTACAAAAAACTTAATAGAATTCAAAAAACTCAGAGCGAAGTTTCGCAGAATGACCAAAGAAGCAAGAAGAAATCCTGAGAATTATACATCTCATCGATAACAAATCAAGCTCCAACGAAGCAGGTATGGAAAAAATCAAGAGTATAACCGGTGGCAGACCATCAACAAGCATCCAATTCCTGGAGCTCGAGGAAAACAAAGTAATTTCAGAACCAAATACATTCGCTGAAAAATTCAAACTGAATTCAAACAACAGGAATTACTCTACAACTTTGCTATCAAACCAGCAATTATGAAAATCAAGCTAAAGATTTATTAAATCACTAGGAAGGAGAAGATGAACATAGCAACCACAAAAATTGAACTCCACTTTCCAATCAACAAAAGATTCTGCACCAGGACGATATACCAAACAGATTACTCAAAAATCTTCCAACACTTGGAAAACTACTTGCTCAAGATATACAACTGTATACGGATCCATAAAGTTTTCCCTAATAACTGGAGAAAAGCAATAGTTGTCCCAATATTAAAGTCTGACAAAAATAAATTTAAACCTGAGAGCTAGCAACCTATACTACAACGAGCAACATGTGTAAAATAGTGGAAAAAATAATCAATAAAAGAATTAGATAGTACTTGGAAGTCAATAACCTCCTAACTCCAACTCAATACAGTTTCTGCCAATACTGTTCCACCGTAGATGTCCTAAACAATATACAGACCGACATATGCGATGCATTCCAAGAAAAGGAATACCTCATCGCCATCTGTTTAGATATCGAAAAAGTATACGACATGATTTGGAAACCAAACATTCTTAAATCGCTCATCCAATCCAAAGTAAACGACCCTATACTCGCATTCATAATAAATGCTCTCAGATCTCACAGAAATAAAAAACGATGTACCTCAAGGATCAGCCTTCAATCTAACGCCATTCCTGATCGAATTAAACGGCATAACAAAAGACATAAAAAAATCCAGTCAAAAGAATCCATTTATTTGTAGATAACCTCGCCAGATACCCTAAAAGAATTACTACAACAAGCAATGAACAACCTCCAAAATGGTCTCATAAAACTAAACTTAAGTTTCCTCCCCACAAAATGCAAGCTATTATATTTTCCAGAAAATCAGAATCCCTCAGCATTCCAATAATAACAGTAGAAAATACAAAAGACAAATTGGTAGACAACATCAAACTCCTTCATATTCCATAAAAAAAACTAACCTGGAGTCGCCATTTCTAAAAGATGAATCTCTAAAAAGATCAATATTATCAATATTACCAAAATACTAGCCAACAACAACTCTGGTCAAGAAACATTTTTAAAATCATACCGAGCATTAATTCTTTCCAAAATTGATTACGGATCAATCATCTACAATTCGGCTAAACCTCGTAACCTAGAGATAATCGAAATAGTTCATAACACGGCACTCAGAGGCACTAATCACAGGACAATATCATACCTGCCCAATTAGAAGTCAAAGAGATACCACTGCAACTAAGAAACCTAACTAAGTATGAAATATGTAATAAAAATGTTTTCAACTCCCAACAATCCCACCTTCAAATATATATTCACCAGCAAATTCAAAGACCTATATCATAAAAAAACCTTCTCTTCCATCTCCACTGTACATTAATACCTACACATTTCTTAGTCCGATTCCTAAAATTCGCACCATAGAATGCAAATAGCACCTTGGGCCTTAAAAATCCCTGAACTTAACAGATATTCCGAAAAATGATAAAGTGAGCCATAACCATAAAACCAATTTCAGAGCTCGATCAAAAATTCAACTACTACCACAAAATCTACACAGATGCTTTAAAATTGAGAGAGAAAGTAGGATATACCATCATAGCCGAAAACAAGACAATAAAAAAAATGCCTGCCCCCCTCCCCCTAAAATGACCATATTCTCAGCACATGCAATACATGATGTTCCAAAACATATCCAAACAAACACCCATACGAATAACATAATCTATACCGATTCTATAAGTATAATTAATGCCTTATCAAACCCAATGAAAAAGAACAAAAAACGACATCATCAAAAACATTTTTACAGTCTAAACTCCATAATTTAAATAAAAGCGTAACAATAGTCTGGATACCCTGGCGGATCTGAATGCAGAGGAAGCATCGAACCACTAAGCGAGTCATAAATCCCTATCTCATATCAAGAACTCATACATCAAGCAAAAATCAACGTCAAGGATGAATGGAAGCGATTATGCACAATAACAAACCGAACAAAAATGTACAATGTCGTAAATGACTTTTAGCGGATTAACCTTTCCAGCGGATTAACCAGAAACAAAAGAACTATGCTAGCCTGATTAAGAACAGAACACACCATAAACATCTTATCAAAAGCATGGACCCTCTCTTCTGCAACAGATGCCGCTCACAGCCCAATACATCTTACATGAATGCACAAATTTCGTGCGACAGAGAAGACTCCATAGTATTCACCCCATCACCGCCTTGACTTCCCAAAACCACCTAAAGAAAACACTCCAATTCTTAATAGACATAAATCTGTATCACAAAATTTGAATGCCATATGAGTACCGAGTTGCTAATAACCTCGATGCGAACTTTAAACTACGCAAAAAAAATTTTAACACATTTGATCAGTAATTATAAAATTTACCAACGAAATCATTTCCAGTTCCCAATATTTATTTTCAATGAGTGAAAAAAATTCAGGAATTCACAAACATATTAATGTCATAAGTTCGCAAAAAAATTTGCAATGTGCGCAGAAATGTTGAAATTTAAAATTTTCGAAAGAAAGTATCTCTACTTTCCTACCCGATGCAGATTATATAATGCACGTTATTGAAAAAAATAAAATATGGATTGCAAAAGTAAAAGCTGTAAAATAAGCTCAATAAGCAATAAGTAGAATATTTTTTCTTTCATTTATGAGTCTAATGTCACATCAATTCATTACTACAGAATTTTGTATCAACTAATACACAATACTGTTGATTTTCACGAAATTATGACAGTTTGATTTCCTAATATCGATTTTACATCTGATCTTATATCTGATAATGTCGTTTTTATTATAATAGAAACATTTTAATATTTTTATAATATGTTAAAATAAATCTTATGAAAATCTTTATCACTTCTTTATTTATTTCCAATCGAAACGCATAGAACTTTCAAAGATATAAAGAATGAGAATCTGAAAGAACAGATTTTTATTTCAATAAAATAAAGATCTAACAAGATTTCTTTCAGTTGCCTTCGAGTATTCAGATAGTGTTGATATTTGCTCTGTGAGTAATACGTACTATTGTGCTACGCTTGTGTACATTATGATACGCTTACCACGACGACAGAATGGGAGACTCATGTGTGTGACGAGTCTCCTAATCATAGCAACCCAAACATGGAATTAAATCTCTCATCGATAAGTAACGTACCGAACCTTTCAACTATGCAACCTATAAAGTGTCTCAGCCACGGCAAATAAATCATTTCCCACTAAAGAACAAGCCATTATTATTGATGCTGTAGACGACACAACAGTAAAAGAATACATACAGGCTAAAATTACTGGATCCAACGCTATCCGCTTTGTCTCTCGCATATCCAACAAAGGAATCTGCATCTACTTCGACAGCAAAACAATGGCAAAACGTTACGTTACCAATTATAAATCACTACCGATTAATATTATAACTACAGTCCGGCCTCTATTAAACCCGTCGCAAAGAATAGTTCTACCTAATGTCTCGCCTATCATACCTCACAGTTTCATCGAAAAATTTCTAACGGATCACAATATCAGACTGACCTCCAAACTTATCTTCCTACCAGCTGGATGGACATTTTTCCGTACAACAAATATTTTATGAGTTATTTGATGTCGTCATGTTACGAGACTCAGCCTGTATATAAATGATAAAAATTTATTTAGAGTGATTAATAAAAGAATGTTCATCTCGTACTCAATTATATCTTGCTCTGCCCTCTTTTTGTCCGGATTCTTTCGTTTCCACAAACCATACCATTCAATTTCCTCACATGCACGCGTACGAATACACACAAAACAGCTGATGTAATTAACGTTTGTGACACCAAGTTTTGTTCTCAAAGACAAAATAGCTAACCAAATATGAAAAAAATGCTTTATATTTTATATTATTAATTTTCTGGAAGGAAGATACAAGAAAAGTAAATTTTTCGAAAAATTAATTTACAAACAAAGATATTAAAGCAGCTTAATTATTTAATAATGAACAATTTGTTTTCTTTTGTTGTAATAATAATTAAGTAACAGCATCTCGATTTTGAGGATCATTAATATAATAAAATATTATTTATGTAATATATGAGATGAGGAAACCTGGGAAAAGGTTCGAAACTTTCTCCTGTGTGGCCCAACAGCGAGGCCAATATTGATGCCTGCTGAGTGTCCCTTGCAGTGGTTACAGCAAGGGCCGGTCTTAGAAATTTTTGTTTTAGCCGCCTAGGTTTAAGACTTGAAATATTGGGGTATGATTGTGTTTGTGTGCCCGAGAAGAACAAAGGTTTCGAGGAAGCAAATTGTGGAGAAATCAGAGAGCGATTATCGAGACGTCAAGAGGTAGAGATCGAAAGAATAGAGTGAAGACATACAAAATATTATAGCAAGTAACGAGTTGTGTGAGCGCATAGATTTAGTGAGAGTTTTAATATCTTTTGTCATCGCCGTATTGGGACTTTTTATTTATTAATTCCTATTTTAATAAATTTTCATTTCAATTCATTTCAAACCACGTAGGTAAAATAACCTATTTGCACTAATTTTACCTACAGAATTGAGAACTCCTCCAGAATACCTACATATATTATAATATTATAAGAAAATAAGTTAAAACAATCTTTGGATTGCAACGTCCTTTTTATTAAATAGCAAAATTTCATTAGCTGAAATAATGATAGTGTCATACTAAATAATCACACAGACTTATTGTATGATTTTCTGAACTTTAAAAATGAAGATCTTGTTTTTCATAACATAAAATACATATAGATAACATAAAACACATACAGAATGTAAATAACATAAAACATATATCACATAATTTTACAATAATTGAATCGTAATAAACAAATTAATTATAAATATGTAAAATTCTTTCCTTAATTAAATCCTTTGCTTCATTATTGTCAATTTCGTTTAAGCTAGATCACATTATTTTATGTACTATTTTATTTAATTATTTCTGTACTGTATATAAAAGATATTAAGTAACAATATCTGATTGAAAATATAAAATCAAAAGTTTTAATCGTACTTTTGAAACCATATTTCAGAAAGTAAAACGTACTGGAATATAATCAATCTGAATAAAATTCCTCGCAAACACCTATAAATTTAAAACATTAGCACAAATGTATTCACAAAAAGAACCTTAACGACATGTAAAATTTTCTTTTCTTCAATAGTGTGTTTAGAAAAACAATAGTCAACATATTTTGATAAAACTTTTTGATGAAAACAAGTCGAAGTACAATTTTACATAAATTGTTTTTAATTAATAACTTAATATCTTGATTTGAATTTCACACTATGGAAACTCAACGTTTCTTATCCACGATTTATTTCTAAATAAACATCGTATTCATCATTTCATATATTAACGATAAGCTTGAAAGCAAAAGAATCACAGAGGATAAAGAATAAAGACTGTGATCGTCATTTGCAAAATTATTCTCCGCTAAGAATTATTGTACATTCAAAATATAAAATTAAAATTAGAAATTTCGAAGTTTACAGTACGAAATTTTAATTCATGGCTTCGTTATATTATTATAATATTTTCAATATCGCTATCAAATATCCTAATTATAAATATCCTTCAAATAATCTTATTATAATATAATACTTCCACAAAACTCCGAATTGACTTTTCGGTATTTTCTTCGACTCCAGTATATTGTAGTTTTACTTTGCCTCTCACAGTCATGGTTAGACGCGATAATACTACTTGTGTTTGTACTTACAGTAAGCTACACATGTACACACAAACACAGCATCTTAGCCAAATAGTAGTATACTGACTAGTGAGAAGTCTAGTGAAACTGTCGTGATTGAGGCCCGTGTCTGTGTCCAACAGCATGGAAACCAAGAACAAACCAGAAAAAAACAGAATCAGGAATGCTATTAAAAATCACAAGATCGGCAAATAACTTCACCTTACAAGAAATTTTGAAACCTACAGCCAAGCTACAGCAGATAAACCCAGTTAACACGGTGATAGATAATTAAGAAAAGGTAAAGTTTAAACAAAGATCAACGCAACAAATCAAGACAAAAACGTGGCAAACACAAACGCGCAAGAAGAAACGTGGCTACAAGGAGTTCCTACCAGTAATAGATATAGTGCCCGATCTGAAGCAGAAAATAACATTCCGAAACGGTCAGTCAGACAATACTAAAACAGTCATACAGGCACCCCAACAGCTGCCAAGGTAAATTGTGATCAGCTTAGGAAAAATCGACCTTGCTGAGAACTTCTGAATTGTCCTGTTGTTTTTCCATCTAATTGAACTTTCTCTTGCATTAGAGGGAGAGGTAGGATGTGGAAGGGATCAATATGAGTAAAAACAAAGACAAGTCTAAACGAAATGTCATTGGCTGGAACCGAAACATTCTGTGAACTACAGTCGTGTGTCACCAGTCAATCTTGCACTAGCAATCAATTCTGTACTAGAAGAGCAACAAAATACATCAAACACACACATACTTATATACGTATTCGGTCAAATATACGAGTATTGAACAACCACAGTCATCTTTCATTAACATCTCTCCGACCAAGCTAAAACGCCGGACGAGAGAACCTCAGCAGGCAGGCAGTAATACATACATCGCCGTGCTGAGGTAGTGTTCTCCATGAAACAGATCCTACTCTAACCAAAAATTCAACTTCGATCTACAAATTGAAGAACAAAACCACCTCCTATATACGTACAAGCACAAATAATCGATCTATCAATAGAACCACTTGAGCAAGAGATAGGCAACGACAATTTCACATTGAAACAACTAAAGGACAGCCAAGTAAGACTACAGCTAAAATTACCCGAAAATTACAATAAAATAGTCAGTGTATTAAAAAATAAAATGCAAATTTCTATACGTATCAACCTAAAAGTGATGGAACATACAAAGTAATCCGCCGAGGAATTCATCCGAAAACAGATACTAAAAAAGTCATTAATGAGTTAAAACAGTACAACCATACCGTCAAAACTATGAACAACATACGTAATATAACACCAAGCAGCCGCTATTTACAATTGCACTGAAACAAAAACATTTACAACATCAACGAACTAATAAACACCATAATTAGATTTGAACCACCAACAACAAAACGAGACATATCGCAATGCTTTCGCTGTCAAGCATATGTCCACACAAGGAACTACTGTAACAAGCGACCAGTCTGCGTCAAATGTGCAGCAAATCATATTACAGCGGAATGATCGCAAAAAGGCTAGATAGAAAATCTGAGGTGTTACAACTGTAAAGGAAATCACCCTGCAAATTATAAAGGATGTATAATTCGCAAGCAATTGCAGCAAAAACTGTTTCTGGCCCTAAGGGAAAAAAACGTAAATAGAAAAACAATTAGTTACAACCTAGTTAGTTAATTACAAACAACCAAATACCAGGCCAAGATCAGATCCATTAATCCATGATAGCTTTTTGAACGCAGCTAATAGAAATTACGCACAGATCACAGCTAAAAACAAAACTTCCCACATACCCCACTAGAACATAAGATTCTCACTCAATCAACCCCATTAAGGAATAAATTCCTGGTCGCAGGAGATACGCACAACGCAAAACATAACTTACGGAGATCGAAAAGAATATCACCAAGAGGTAGAACTCTATTGCAAATGATAGAAAAATCATCACTAATCTCGCTTTCAACCGATGAACCAACGTATTGACTTGCTGCAGTCGAGAAAACTCCGGATCTAATAGATTTCGCTGTAATAAAAGGGCTAAATAAGTCACGCTTCCAACTATCAATAAGCCTCGATTTCAACTTTAATAAATAATAGACCCATAATCATAAATTAGAAAAACCTTCAGAAATAGAGCTTACCCCCCCCCCCCCACCCACCTCTATCCAATAACACAGACTGGGAAAAATTCAGGTTCCTAATTAATCAAAATCTGAATTGCAATGTCCCCTTAGAAATACCTGAGTACATCAAGAATACAGTTGATTACGTATGGTGCTCAAGCTACATGTTACAAAAGATAAAACAAAAATGAAAAGCAAAAGCGCAATGGCAGCAATATAATACTGCTGAATCCAAACAGCAGCTAAATGCACGTACCAAGGAAACTAAACAAGAAATTGTAGAATATTTTACCCTTCACGGGGGAGGATAAATTACTCACTATGGAAAACAGCAAGAAGGATAAAAAACCGATAATTTCGACTCCAGCAATAAAAAAAATTGAACATCCCGTGGGGCTTCCTCAGAGCAAGTTTTAGCTTTTGCACAAACTTTTCTGCCACATATTATCCCGGAAGAAACTACAATAAACAATAATGACATCGAGGTTGAAGAACAAACTAGCACAATACGCAAAACTACCAAGTCGGAAATAAAAAAAACTAATATTAACAACCAAAACAAACAGAATTCCCCAGGATTCGATCTACTCACAGGAAAAATAGTTAAATGACTACATAACAAAGCTGTCAAATTCATAACAATACTATTTAACGCAATGTTCATAATCAGCACTTTTCAAGCACATGGAAGCTGGCTGAAATAATTATGCTGCCTAAATCGGAAAGAAAATGTTCACGAACCATCCTCGTATAGATCCATCTCATTGCTACCATTGCTGTCGAAAATGCTAGAAAAAGTATTCCTAGTTAGAATTAAAAAAATAAATAAAACCCCCATAACTAACCTCTGATCATCAGTTTAGTTTTAGAAATAAGCGTGCTGCAATTGAGCGCACATAGGCTAACCAACAAAATTATTCATACTCTTAAAGATAATAAGTATTGTACATGCTCATTTTTGGATATAGGGGAAGCGTTTGATAAAGTCTTGCATGAAGGACTACTAAGAACTGTCAAAAATCACTTCCCTGATGTTATTATACTCATACCTCACACAGAGAACATTTTACGTTAAAATAAAAAATTTGTAGTATACAACACGTAAATGCAGGAGTGCCGCAAGGAAATGTATTAGGACGTGTCCCTTATACTCTTTACACTGCAATATTCGCAGCACACGAAAAGTCAACGCATTTCAAGTTCTCCAAAATCAGGCATGGCTCCTGAAGAAGAAAATAAAGGTTAACTACAATAAATGCAAACACATCATCTTTACACTGCGAAGAGGGAAAGTCCTAGAAATTATACTACACAACAACCCTGTCCAGCAAACAAAAGTAGTCAAATATGTCGAACTACACCTAGATTCAAAGCTAATCTGAAAAGAACACTTACACATGAAAATACAACAAATCCGAACCAAAAGAAAGGAAATGTTTTGGTTAACTAGCCGTATATTCAAATTAAGTATAGAAAACAAACTACTCATATGCAAAGTTATAATAAACACATATGGACATATGGCATCCAGCTTTGAGGAATAGTTGTCAAAAGCCACATCACAAAGTTAGAAGCTGTGCAATCTATAATACTCAGAACAATAGCAACAGCTAGCCCTAGTACATCAAGAATGAAGACTTACGCAAGAATATACAAATTTCCTCTGTGTGGAAAGAAATTCAACGATTTTCCGACAGATATAAAGATAGAACAGCAAATCATCCAAATCCCCTAACTAATATCTTATATATGAACAATAACAGAAAAAGATTAAAGAAAAAGTATTCAGAGGATCTTGTAACGCATCCGCTCATCAAGTGAAATCATTGTGCAACTATGCTCCTCCACTGAGAGTAGCATCTACACGATATAACAACCTGCCAAATGTCTGTCGAAACAAATTGTAGGAGCTTCAGGGATTTAAAAAAAGAAGAAAAAGTACTTCATCTCCGATTCATGTTTATATACGGATTCACATCAAATACTCTTCGTGCGTACTTGAAAACAACGCATTTGTTGCAAATGCTTTTATCAAATCTTTGTCTTCCTTATTAATTTAATTATTTTCTTTTCTGTGATGAAATAGTTCATTCGGAAGTATTCTCAACTTTATCGATTTGCATAAAAATAATTTTTGTAAAATTAATAAGTCAAGTAGGAATAAATCACGCTAAATAGATTGAAGTTTTACAAATAAATTATAATGCGCCTTGTTTTTCTGTTACATTTGTTAGTGGATCGGACTGATAAACACACTAGTTGGAGATAGATTTAATAAAAATTACAAAATACATATATTTAACTCTCACACTCTGTTTCAACTCTCATATTCAACACTCAAATCTCGCGTCTATCCAACTCTCGACTGGGCATCTTCCCGATCACATTTGTTTTTTCGTCACCATACTCGCGCTCAACTGTTCTCACATACATCTCTCTCATTCGTTCTTTCTTCTACCCTGGAATATCTCAAACACTCAGATCACACCACACCACTCTTATACTCTCACTCTCGCCACACTCATCCTTCCATACAAACATCATGTATTTTCACTCATCTATGGTAACCACTACCACAACATTTACGTAATCCTACATCAATAATATTAATGATGTTGTTAAGATATTAGATTTTGAAGTTCTGAAATTAGTATCATGCCATTCCTTTCAATCCGCAGTATCTTTTAAAGAAATTGTTGAAATGTTTGTATATTTCTTTTATATTTATATTAAGAGCATTATATGAGCCAAATTTCATAAGCCAAATCGATTAACTCCACTTTTTGAATTATTTTAGATTTAAATGTCAAAGCACTTGATTGAGTCTTAACTTTTTATATTCATAATAAATTTCTCTAATAATAAGGATTAACACCATTAAGTGACAAAATTTTTGACCATCGAATATTAAATAATTTATTTCCATTTAGTTTAACATTATTAACATTAACATTATTTATGCCATTCTGGTTAACTCCGTACTCTATTTTAAATTTATTTGTTGTAATAATTTAATTCAAACGTAACAGCAAGTGCTTAATGATAACGGTATATTGTTTAGTGTTGTCTCATCAGAAATTGAGTAAAATGAATTAGTCAATTACAGTCTAACTGCCGCAGAATCAAGTATTTGTAAATTATAGCAAGTACGATCTGAAGTCGTGCGAGCTCGTAATCATACAGCTGCAAAACGAATAGCAACATCCAAAGAAATTTTCGTTTTTTTTTTTTCGTCTTAGAAAAAGTTTCACTCTTTCCTAAACTTACTACATCGGCTATTATAAGCGAAATTTATATGTTTATAATTTCGGTTGCCATGATTTTAATAAAAATATAAATCACATGTTCGTTTGGACAGAAACTGAAGAATCTCATGGGTCTCAGAAAATTCCATCACGCTTAATAAAATATATAAAGATTTGCTAAAAGTTTTGAAAAAATAATATTCAAATTCGTATACTGGACAAAATAGAAATATCAAAATTGTCTTAAGTTTATTGAAATTGGTTCGAAGCACAGAAATAAGAGAGAGAAGTCAATTGAAATGAAATTTTTGGTAAGTGGACACAATTGTTTGCCTAATGATTCAGATTTTGCCATTATCGAAAAAAATTCAAAATATTTTTTCATCAGATGGTTGGTAGAATATAATCAAAAGGAAGGCCCCATTTAATGTAATTTAAATGACTCATCAGAATTTTTTCTCAACAAAACCTTTAAAAAATTTATCAACAGAAACAATTAACAATTAAAGAGTTAGCAGTAAAATGCACTGGAGAAGATTAGAAAGACTCACGCCATACAATTCTAATATGACTTTAACATAGATTCAGAATTTTGATGCCATTAATATAAGAAAATCTGTAATAGATAGACTTCTAGGTTTGAAAAATGTAAACCAATTTTTGTTTTATCCTATAGGTAGAACGAAAACTATAACAAGAGAAAAGAGGAAAGATGATGGAAATTAAAATTATGTAAAATTCTGTTAAAATTCGTTTCTCCTATTAAATATGATTACTATAAAAACTTAAAAATAAATCAATATGACGGGATCTCAAATATAGCTGATGATTCAGTTAGATGACATCATTTATATTGCTGATGAATCAATAACAAATAATAATATATTGTAACAGTTATTATTCATTTCTGTGAAAGATCTTTAATGAAAAATATATGATAATGAAGCTTTTCTGTAATAGAAAAAAATTATTTAAAGACTGAATTTGATGTTATCTTTTCACTTGCCAAATCGATTAACTTGCTTAGTCACGCAAAAATTGTAATATTAATAATGATTACTCGAATTCTATTTTATTCATTTTATATGCTGTTAGATGAAAGCTATATTTGTATTTATACATTCTACAATGTTCGTTTGAATTTATATTTTAAAGGGAATTTGAAAAAACAATATATGTATATTATTTCATCACATTTCTTCACTTTCTGTTTTATGGAGTTCTTCGATTTGGCAAGTGAGTGGCTCACCAATGATTGTAATGTGATTTTTTCGTAACAATATTCGTTAAAAATAACGTTAAGATAATGTGAATTGAATGTTATTCATGATTTAACAAGAAACAAAAGTCATGAACGCATTACTGATTTGAAACAAATGGATTTGAAACAAATTACAGAAAATAATTAATTTCTATTCACAATACACCACACAATGTCTTCAGAACAAAAACAAATTACTTTCTTCTATATAACTGTTTAATGATGAAGAACAAAATTAATATAAAACTAATGAAATCGATAATAATTCTTGGTAGTCGGCTAAAAGAATAAAAAGAAAAATAATTAGCACAAACGAAATATGGTAACTATATTCGGTAAGCCACTCATAATTTATGAATCATAAAAATAAATAATAGATTTAGCTCCTTAACAATATAATAAAAGAAATGATAAAGAAATTTATACGAAAAGAACTTCTTCAATCTTTATTTATAGAGAGATAAATCGCTAAGAAATAAATTAGGAGAATTAGTTAGGTGTGTAACCATTTGTTTGTCCAGCTATTGTATTATTGTTACGTAATATTTAATAAAACGACAGTGCAACGATGTGTGGTTTCTATCCATACCATCATACATATCTGTATCAAAACAAAGAATCAAGATTCCTTCTGTGATTCTACATGAGCAAGAAGAAAATGAAATGCTCTCCGTCCCAAAAGGCTTACTTAAATATCGTAGCATTTATTTGATATAACGGCAAAAGACGATAAAAGCAAAATTGCATTGGGTACATATCTACTAAATTTTGATATGTGCAATGCTTCATACTAAATTTTGACAGTGCAATGCTTGGTACATGAATACATGACGGGGATGGATACGCAACAAACGAATATACTTGCAGAAGAATTATAAGAATGAAATGCTTTACTGACAATACTGTAAAAATAAATTGCAATACTCCGGATACCCATAATAAAAAAAATAATAAAATTTATGCAGAGAATAAATATAAAGATATAGTTGAATTATTTCCCTGTATTACAACATTTAACTTAGCATACTAACGACTTATAATTAATAATTAACAGTATTATTGAGCACGAAAAGCTCTCTAAATAAAAAGTAGACTTACGAGTTATTGCAAATGCTATATAAAGTATTAGCTGTAACGTATTACATTAATAAAGTATTTACTGTCCATCTCGACTGAATAAAGAAAAATTTCAAAAATTACTTCCTACACTAAGACCATAATTTAACCTATTAGAATTACAATTTGTAAACATATTATGTAACAATCTCGCATTATTCACAACTAAAAGTAGAGAAAAAGTAAAAAATCATAAGTAAAATTACTATCTTCTCCAATTTACTTCAACCGATCTAAAATTCTAAACTTTCTTGATTTTTTTTTTTTTTTTTTTATTACTAATGATACCTTATCTTCAAATATTATTTTCTAGCTTCGATCTTTCTATACACATAGTAGCAACAATCAGTAATTTTGTCATTATGTTACACAAACTGCCAAATAGGAACATAAATTGGGAAGATTATATTTCTATAATGTTAATAACTATTAAATAATTATTACATGTTAATAACTATTAAATAACTATTATGTTTCCATAATACTTAAAATTATAAATCTAAACATATGTTTAAAAAATTCAAATATAATCGATATAACATTAACACGAAAATTAACAATCACATCATAATAGAGATTAAAGAAATTGCGAAAAAAAGAAAGTAGAGCAGAAACTTCTCATCCGACAAGACAGTTTTAAACCGTGTAAGTAACTTTCTAAAATCAAATAGGTCATTCTAAGATTATGTATGTATATCTCTAGTCTCAATACATTTGATTCTATCTGAAAACGAGTCAGTTACATTTATATCTAATATTGATGGCATAGAAATCGTCATTAATATTCCACCAATACAAGTTTTTTCTTTAAAAGAAATACAAAATGAAAATCAGGATTTTAAAACGAGGCATATATAGGAAACCTCGAAAATGTTGAAATATGTTATACATTATGTTATGTTATGTATTATTTTATATATAATGCTAATATTAATTATTTATATAATGCTATTGCAGATACTATCGGTTATTATAATCTGTAGTTATATTTTTAGTTATGTTTAATTATAACAGATGGCCTGTTTGCTGATCATAGAAATACGAGAAAATATGTAATGCGAGAAGCACAACATAGGCGCTAGAGCGTTTTTCTTTTTGAAAAGAGGAGAGTCGAGCGAGTTGCAAAACGGAGTCGATGAGAATCGTGAGAAAGCATTGAGAGAAAGCTGTTTAAAAGAATCGATTATGTTTAAAGAATTTATTTGAGTCGTTAATTTGTGTTATTTGTCTTGTTTAATTATTTGTTGTTTTATTATCATTATTGTTATTAAATAAACATTATTTATATTATATTTCTACAAATTTTGAAACACTAATTTAAACAACTAAAAATAACCAAGATAATTCTAAATAACATCATATTACCTTATAAGTTATAAATAAGACATACAAAATATAATATCTATAAGAATTTCTTCTGATCCAAAAATTATTATATGATATAAGGCTATTAAAATTTTAAAAATTGCTATTTTACTTTAAATTATTGCAATTCTACTTGAGAGATAGAATTTCGTATTCTAATTTCTTTAATTTTTGCACTTTAATTATGAACACGCGTGATCAAGCGTCATTATAAAAAAAAATTATAGAATAATAAGAGAGATCAGTTTGTGGGACACAGATAGAATATCTTTCAGTATCAAAGTCGTTTATCCTTCCGTTTTCTAAACTAATTCTCCAGTGATATCTAATAACTATTCTCTAGTAATATCAATTCTTCTTACTTTAACAATATTTTCAATTTGAAATATAATTTTCTTAATGTTGACTGCTTTAATTTAATCTACTTTAATAAAAAATGAAATCATGCCATATTCTCTTTTTTATTTTCTCTCTCATATCATTCTTCTTTCTTATTCTTTCCTTATTCTTCTATTCTATTATTTCTTATTTCTTTACACCGCATTTTTCTCACTTTTGTTCTATATCCTTTGTCCTCTCTTGACCAGAAATTTTTTTACAACTTCTATTACCTGTTTATGGTATATGTATTTTACCGGTTTATGGTATAGGTATTATCTTATTTGAGCTACTGTACATCTGCTAATATCAATAAATTGACTATGACTATTAGGATTAATATTTATAAAAATGGAAAACAGTAGAACTTTCTGAATAGTTGAAATATAAAATACTTGTTTTAAAAATATATTTGTGGTAAGAAACATTAATTATAAATATACAAGATGTTCGCATTATTGTCCAGCGTTTATTTTTGTTTGTTCTTTCATACAACAATTTACTTATATTTTTGTTATTATTACACATTTATATTTTCTTTGGAGAAATCAAGGTAACCTTTAATATTTTGAATGGAATACTCTAAATTTGCTATCAAATGAAAGTATGTTTCAGTGTAAATTAAATCATTGTAAAGTACATGCTTGAATTTATCTTAAAGCACAACAAATTTAGAAATCATTAAAAATTAAATTAATCTTTAAAAATTAAAATTGAAAGATAATCTTGATTTCTATAAAAAAGATGCTATAATAAGAAACATAATATTATTTACAAAAAGTAGTCCAACTTTTTTTTCACCACTTATGTTTAACATTTTCAAGAAAAATGGTGGACAATAATGGACAATAATAATGTGAATATCTTGCATATGTATGTTAAACAAGTTTTGAAATTCAATTCAATTTGAAAATCAATTATGATTTATTATTTAAATTCTATGTTTAAATTCTATATTTAAATTCTATGTTTCAATATCAAATTAATTAATTGAATAAAAGAAGAAGTAAGGATTTCAGTTGAGAAGATTGAATATAAATCATACGAATGTAATTTCTAAATTTCATATATATCCATAAATTTATTATTAAATATAATTTCATTAATAAAATATCATATATGCAAAGAAAAAAACTGTCCATCATTATCAAGTTACAATATTAAAATATTATACTGATATAATTATACAAGTTTAAAGTTATTAAATTTTTTTTAGGTCAGATAACTCCAGAACCATTGCCAGAATTTTTAGCTCCTTTGGAGAATCACACAGTAATCCAAGGCCGTGACGTCTTCTTCACTTGTGTTGTTAACAATTTACATTCATACAAGGTATGCTCTTCAATAACGTTTCAATTTTCTGTTTGTAAGATAGATATAAACGAATAATTAAACAGAATGAATGATAGAATAATTAATTGTATCTTTATTACTTAGCGTTGTATTTCAAATCATTTCAGATTAAAGTTATACTTAATTAAAGAATGATCAAAGAAATTTTTATCAATATCATTTCATATTATTTTATTCAATATTATTAATATTGCTTTCGATTATATCATATGCTTTCAATTTCATTACATTGAGCTAATGTCAAGAGAAATTATTTATCTGCCTAACAATACTGTATTATATCTCACTGAGTAAATAATATAATACTTAATTCTAATGCAAAATTCGAATCCTCATAACTTAAAAAATAAACTTCAGTTGATATTTTTATATATATTGAGTTGTCCGGAAAGTTCGTGCCGATTTTTAAAGAAAACTCAAAGGCAATATTTTTATGTATCGATGTTTATTTATTTAATTATATATTCATCATTTTGTTCTACAACTTTTTCTCCATCTTTCATGTAACTTGAAGATTCCATTTTTCCAGAATTTTTTCAAGTTTCTCGACAAAAAGAACTTCTTATGTTGATCAAAAAGTTTAAGTTCTTGCTACTAAAAGAATTTTTCAAAGACTTAAATAAGTGAAATTCTGAAGGTGAATATGGCGGGTAGAGTAGCACATGCTAGGCAAGCTCCAACAACTTTTGTCGGGTAGACAAAAAGACATGAGATCTAGCATTATCCTGATGGAACACGATGTCGTTTCTAATTCTGGACGTTTTTTCTAAATCGCTATATTTAATTCGTCCAGCTGTAAGCAGTACTTATCAGAATTTATCAATTGGTCGTTTAGTAGGAGCTTATAATATAAGATTCCTTTCTAATGTCATCAGTCTCAAAGCATGACTTTGTTTGGATGAAGATTGGCTTTAAGAATAGCTACTGATGGTTCATTTCGCTTGATCTGTTTCACTCAACATTGTTGTAAACGATTCGTTTTTCATCGCCCCTCACTAATTGCTTCAAAAACAGTGCGTTTTCGTTACGTTTGTATAACAAGTCACAGATGCGATCTATTAAATTTTTCTCAGTCAAATTGTGCAGAATCCATACATTGTAGCCACTAATGTAACCAAGCTTCACTAAATGTTAGACTGTGGTTTTCATTATTTTTAGTATATCTGCTAATTCACATGTCGTATAGCGCCCGATCAGTGTTTTGATTTACTCATCATCAATGCTGGAGAGTCTGCCTAGTGTTCTTGATCTTTAAGGTTGAAATCACCAGTCAAAACTTAGCTCTAAACTAGCGAACTACTTACGAACAGCTTTTTCAGCTAAAGCACTTTCTTCATAAACAGCACATATCTTATTTGTTGCTTGTGTAGCATTTTTGCCTTTCTGGTAATAGAAAAGCATTATATATTTAAAATGCACTTTATTTTCTTCCCTTTTCAAAAGGGCACAAATCAATTTAAGAATATGTACACAAATCATATGTTTTCAATAATTGACATATTCAGACATTTCCAATATTACATCTAATGAAAATCGGTACGAACTTTCCGAACAACCAAATATATTAACTTTTATATTTCTTTTAATAGCTACAGTCAGCTCTGTAATTCATAACACGTTTATATATGTGCTCTACGAATAACATAATTTTATTCAATAGTGTTTGATACAACTACATATGTATACCAAATAGCAACAAAGAACATATTTTATTTCTTGTGACAGACCATTTATTCATTTAGCAGTATATTCACATTGTTAGTAATATATTTATTGAATGTTTTAATATTATGTATGTATTTATATTTAATATCTGCTGTTATTTCCTCTAATGTCAATAATTTATGTTTCTTTAATTATTATCACTATTATTACTATGCTATTCATCGTTTCTTAGATTTTTCCTTTCCAAAAAATTAGCGTCATCAATAAAAATATACAACTTTGCATTATTACACATGTACAATATGAACATGTTTTTCCTATTTCGACTTAATTAATATATATTTATATATTTGAGATTCTGTTACTCTTTTTTAAAAAACTTATAAATGTTTATAATTTTTAATGATTCCATTAATTGTCAGACTTAGATAAGATTTGTCAATTTTTTTTTTTAATAAAATGATATTATCAATGGCTGAATTGAAAACAATATATTTTAAATTAAAATTATATTTATTATAAATTATAAAATTAAAAATATATTAAAAAATAATATATTTTAAAACAAATACATAAGTTTTTGTTTTTCTATAAAAGTATGTAATTTATTTATAAACTAAATTCAATAGAAGCTATTACATAATTTTTATTCTTGTTGGTAATTTATGGTATTTATAATGTTTATAACATATTTATTGGCTCTAATTAGCATATATGTATATCGTAAACATATGTTACTCTACTGTGTATACTGCAATAACCTCTTATTTATGTAGTAAGTAAGGATCAAAATTAATGTAATTTCGACGGCTGATAATTAATTATTAAATTTAAAAAGTATATTTATACATTGTTTCCATTCAAATTTATATTCTAAATTAGTTGACAAATTTTTTAAATAAATATCATCTCATGTTTGCTCCAAATCGGAAAGAAATTATTTTTATTAATATATAATATATATATTTTTATTTTTTCTAATTAATATAAATAAATATACAGTTCGGTTGTATTTCTGTAGACACTTCATCTTTCTCATTTTTTCCTGCTTTTGCATTATGAATTACAAATATAAAGAAAACTTGCAGTGAGCAAAACCTTGAGAGAACTATTGGGTTGTTCGGAAAGTAATTTCACTTTTATTTTTTCGTGAGAAGAAACAATTTTCTTATAATATATAAATATTTTATCTATATTGACCATTTTGGTCCAATACTTTTTGCCATCTTCTTGGTAATAGCATGATTCCACGCTCGTGAAACTTCTTTGCTTACAAAAAACTGATCCAAGTGATTTTTGACATCCTCATTTGAAGTAAATGTTTTACTGTTTAAACAATTCTATAAAGATCGGAATAAGTAATAATCTGAGGGTGCTAGATCTGATGAATATGGCGGATGTGGTAGCACGTGCTATAATAGCTTCTGATCCCACCAAACTTAAAATTCCGCCCTTAAAATCCCACCAAACAAAGAGCATCGTCTTTTTTTATGAATATCGGCTTTCGAAATGATTTGAGCCGGCTCATCTCTTCTATTCCGTAATCGCTTGCGTTTGACATTGTTGTAAATAATCAATTTCCCGTCGCTAGTTATGATTCGCTTCAAAAATGGATTTTCTTGATATTTGAGAAACAAATCACAGATGTCAATCCGACGGAGCAAATCTCTTTCGGAGCAAGAACATGTGAAATCCATATATCGAGCTTTGAAACGAAACCAAGACGTTTCATGTGATTGTAAACTGTCGAATTCGACAAATTTAATCTCTTAGCGATTTCTCGTGTTGTTATTCGACAATTTGCTTATGTCAATACCTTTATTTCGTCTTCGTCAACTTTAATTGGCTTTTTAAACAGTTGGTGCACGTTTAATATCGAAATTGCCGAAATTTTGCGAACCAATTTTGGTGTTCTGTCAACGCCTTGCCAAAATACACCTCTTTTCCATACACGTCGAAAATTTTTTTCTTGCTTGAACAGCATTCTTGTCTTTCGGATAATAAAAAAAGCAAAATATACTAAAAATACTGCTTTTAATATTCCACATTTGGTAGGACACCAAAAAAAAAAAAAACAATTGCACAGATTAAAACAAAATTTTTTAGAGATAAGTCTCGAAATATCAGCTGTCAGAATATATAATGACAATAAAGTTTAGAATGCAATTAGCCGGTTAAAAATACAAATAATGCCTCTGTTGGTGAAAAAACGAGATTACTTTCCGAACAATAATTTCCAATAACCGAATTTATATAGCAACAGAATTTGTTTACACTCTCATTTAAAAATTTTAAAGTCTAAAATCATTTCAGGCTCATTTTAAGCATTTTACATGAATGAATACATGGTGATGTTAGTGTAACAGAAAAAATTAAGTGCATATGAATACAAAAAATACGAATGACCTTGAAGAAACCAAAAAAATATTTAAAACGAACAATTTTCCATCCTATTCGTCTCTTGAAACAATTATATCAACAATTCTCACTGTATCAGAGGAAAGATATTCAGGTGGTCTGTTTTACGTGCAATTACTTTGTATATTCTATTTTGCTTCTAAATATATTATCGTGCTTGGATACATATTTTTTCTGAATGATATCTGACCCAACACAAAGTATATACAAGATGTTCAGTGATAGTATATAAAGTATATAATATATAAGATGTTCGGTGATAGTACAACCGAAAAGAGTGATTCTACATAAAAAAATAAATTTAACAGAAATAAAATAAAATTTTTCATTTAAAATTTCGTTTTTGAGAAAATCGAGTTTGAAAATTTATTAGTTATTAATTAATTAATATAAATATATTTCTAATAGTATATAACTAATTCTAGACTAAACAGTAGTAAATAATTAGTAGGAGATTATTCTTGTGAAAATAAATTGAAAATATAAAATAAATATTTTCTATTTAAAAGTTAAGTTTTAAAGAAAACAGAACGTATTTAGTTAAACTTTGGTTTACTAATTGTATATTTGAAACTAAATTTTTTAAAAAATGAAGGATATTATGAAAAAATTGTATGCCAAATTGTTAACTTATTCGCGGACAGAATAACCTCTTGTTATGTAGTTATTTCTGATTAGCCTAGAATTAACTTTACTAAATATATTAAATATACTTGATAAATTTTCAAACTTAATTTTCTCGAAAATGGAGCTTTAAAGAAAAAAAAATTTTATTCTATCTTTTTGATTTATTTTGAGGGTGAATCACTTCTTTTCTAACCACTGAATAGAAAACATTTTGTACAATACACAATATGTCTGTTTTAATGTAAAATTTGAAAGCTAATATTTTTTTTTTTATTTATTTAAGAACATTACAATCAATCCTCATTGAGGATTATAAGTAAGAGTAGGCTGGCGTGAGTCAATAGTATGTAGAATAGTTATTAGTACTAGTGTCGATTAATGAGATACATAGGTTCGAATGTTTATATAAATCTATAGTGATGGTCCAAAAGGTAGTATCTTTTTAGACTTCGTGTGTGTACCGTAGAATCCAACAATTGAGTGACCAAAGAGTTAGAATGGTTACTCACGCGTGAGTTGTATCTGTTGCCATATTTTGATATTTTCTTTTAATCCTGAGATCACGGTGGATTATTTCGTTTGTTACATACCAAGGTGCATTTATGATTATTCTTGCTGTTTTTGATTGGAAGCGTTGGAGTATTTTGATGTTGAAGTTGCTCGCTGTACCCCAAAGTTGAATTCCGTAGGTCCAGATGGGTTTCAAGATGACTTTATAGAGTAGTAGTTTATTTTCCAGGCTTAGATTTGATCGTCTATCCAAGAGTCAGTAATATTGTTTAACTTTTAACTTCAGTTGGCTACATTTAGCTTTGATATGCTGTTTCGTTAATCTTTTGTCGAGGTGCAATCCCAGGTATTTAACCGAATCTTTAATTGGAATTATTGAGTTGTAATAACTCACTGGCGGGCAATTTTGTAATGTGCGTAATAAATGTAATATGCGTTGATTTATTTTCGTTTACTTTAAATCGCCATTTGTAGAACCATTCTTCCAAGCTGTCGAGGCTTCGTTGAAGAGATGTAGATGCTATTTGCGGATCTTAATGAGATGATAATAGAGCTGTATTATCCGCGAATGTTGCAGTGATTACCATTGATGGAGTAGATAGATTGGCTGTATACAAGGAATATAAGGAGGGTCCAAGGACACTGCCTTGCGGAACTCCGGAGTTAATAGGAAAGGTTAAGGAGTTAGTGTCTAGGTATCTTACTCTGAATGTTTTATTAGTTAGGTATGATTGAAGTATGGAATAGTAAGGATGAGGTAAGATGTTTTTGAGTTTGTACACTAGTCCAACTTGTCATACCTTATCAAATGTCTTTTGGATGTCTAGGAACACTACGGAACAGTATTTTCTCTTTTCTAGATCTTAACTGGTTTTATATACTATTCGGTGGACTTATTCTATTGTTGAATGCCGCTTACGAAAGCCAAACTGGTAGTCAGAAATAATTTTCAATTCTTCTAATATGGGATGGAAGCGTTTGATGAGTAAGTTTTCAAATAACTTAGAAATTTTTGGCAGTAAACTGATTGGACGATATGAGTTTGCCTCGTGGATCGGCTTTTCCGACTTATATATAAGGGTGATGATTGATAATTTCCAGGATTTTGGGTAATACCCTAGACGAAGGATTGCGTAAGTATCAATGTGAGGAATGCAATTCCTTTTTTGGGGAGCTCTTTGATTGCTTTGTTATTAATTCTGTTGTACCTCGGTGCTTTCTTGGAGTTGAGAAGCTGTGCTATATCTCTCACCTCTGCGGTTGTAAAGGGTACGATAGAGAGGGACATCTGGAAAGGAGATTGTCTAGGACATCTGGAGGAGGTAATCTAGGATTTCTGCTTTTTCTAAGTTGGACGATAGACAATGTGGTTTAAATACTTCAATTAGGTGGAAAGCAAACACATTTGCATTATCTGTAGGACTACGTGCCCATCCTCCTTGCGTAATGCGAATGGGAGGAATTGTTTGGGATGGATGAGTGAGACTTCTGGCTGCTTTCCAGAGCGAGTGGTTTGCGTCCGCCGAGAAAGACAAGTTCCCTAGATATTTTTGAAAACAGTGGTTTTTGAAGTTATAGAGGACTTTTGTCAATTTTACCGTTTTATCTTTACTGAGCCTACGCTTGTCTTCAGGTATACTCTACTAGAGTGCCATATTCTTCTGAGTTTATGTTTTTTCTGAGATTTCTCTCTTTATGTAGAGTTGATTTCAGATAGGGTTGATTTCTTATGGATTCTTGATTGGGTGAAAAGAAACGAATCGTATTTATTATATTGTTGCTGAAACAATCCACTGCTGCGTCAATATCATTCTCTCTTCTTAACGGCAATGGAGTTAATAAGGATGCGTTGAAGGCTTCGCTAAATTCGTGCCAGTTTGTAAGTTGATTGTGAATTTGTCTGTTTGGCCGGTTTCCAATAACCGATGAATTAATAACTGCAATGACAGGTGTATGATCTGAGGAAAGTTCTAGCGAAGAGCTGATTTTTGTGTAACTCAGAGAGACATTTTTGATCACAAAGAAATCCAGTAGATTGAGTAATTTGTTTGGGTGAGTTGGCCAGTAGGTGGATTCGTTTAAACTTAGGTAATTGAATTTGTAGAGTTCATGCTTTTTAAGAGGTTCCTACCTCTTGTAGTGATGATTCTGCTACCCTAGTATAGATGTTTGGCATTAAAGTCGCCGCCTGCGATGAATCTTCCTCCCAAGCTTTCGAAGAAGTGATCAAAACTGTCTTTGGAGAGATTGTGTTTAGGGGAATAGTATACTGCAGACAGTGTAACTGGACTATGTCAGTCTTCTATCGCAACATTCGTTGCTTGGAGGTAGTCTAATTCGAACGATGGGAGTTCATAGTATTTCACAGTGGATTTAATAATAACTGCAGAACGATGGGCTCTGCTCTGATAATTGCTCTTCCATTAAGATGTTGTGTATGATAGAGTTTATATCCATGTGTTTTTAGGAAATTTTTATTTGTAAAATGCGTTTCAGAAATGAACATTACTTGTATGTCTTGGTTATTTAAGAAGAATTCTAGCTTGTTTGCTGGGCTAGACCATTGACGTTCCAGAGTGCTATGCGCAGTGGCTTCATTTTGATGTATTAGATGTTAGTTGACAAGTAATTATTTATGACAATTGTTAGTAATGACAGTAGGTTATTGATTTGCTCTGTTTGTTTCTCAATTAGTTTTTCCAGTTTGTAAAAATTATCAATGTTTTGAAAGCCAGGAGTATTATTTTGTAATGTAAAGTCATGTATCGTTTCATTGTTTTACGGACCGCCTGGGCATATGAAGTTGATGGAGTAGTGTAGTTATGGGCATTTCGTGAGTGGTTAATTTTGTCCATGATTTTAAGTTTAAAGAATCTTTTATTATATAATTCCTTGTAGACTGGGCATCCCTTCGCGGGGTGGTTTTCTTCGCAGTGAACACATTTCGCAGGAATTTAAGCTAATTTATTGCACTGTGCTGTTGGGTGAGGCTCAGAGCATTTGATACAATAATATACGCGGTTACAATATTTTTGTGTGTCCGTATCTTTGGCACCTCTTGTACTGTGCGATCTCTTTTTTCTTTTTTTTTTTTTTTGTAGGGCGATTCGATTTTGACAATAGAATTCATTAAACTGTTTATATTGTTGTTAGCTTTTTGCTTTAGATCAATATAAAATAGAGATAGTGAATTTTTTGTAATGCTGTGTTTAATGTTACTGATATTAATTACTTAGGACAATACGAAACGCTCTCTCTTGTTTTAATTGCAATGTTATAGAATATGGAAATTCGCATTGAGCATTCTTAAGTGTTTAATTATTTTTCTATACGTATCGGGGTTGGTCGGAAAAATTTTCATGTCGTTGTTATTGATTTTCAGCTTATATTCGTTCCTGTTTATGACTTTTTCCAAGGAGTTTATCATTGTTTAAATGTCAATAATGTCGTCAAGAAATATTGGTGGGAAGTTCTTTGGTAGAATTCTGATTTGTTGTCGCTTCGATGACATCCATAGAGTCTTCGATAGAATCTAGTATTGTAAATCTCTGCGTGGTGTTAACAGGGCTCGTCGACGATATATATGTTGCTGTGTTTATATCTCCATCTCTCTCTAGCCTACGTTTTTTATTGTTGTTATTGTCACAGCCATCTTTGATATGGATTTTCGAGTTTGGAAAATTTAACCGACAGGCACTCTATTGAATGTGGACCGGTAACGCGATTCTTCACCAGATTTATTTTATTTATGTTACGCTACGTTGGATTTCAAGAAACGTAAACTCACTGGATTTGTAACAGAAACTTCATTGAGCACAATCACACACGTTAGCACGCTACGGCAGCTAAGTGTCGACACAAAAGCTAATATTTCGGCGATAATTTATACGAAAACCACAAGCATAGATTGTTTTGAAAACGTCTCTATATGAGTTACAAATGATTTTTATGAGGTTTTTTAAGGTTACTACAAGATCAAACAAGTACCATCATTGTATGAAGACACTACATCATATATATTTACACGTGTTTATTTCTCCGTAATGTTAACCGTTGAAACACACACCAAGTTTTGATGTATACCCTGTTATGCCTTTCTTTCCCGTCCATCTTGAATCATATTCAATATGAAATCAAGTGATAAGATTTGGACATACAGCAGTAATATGCTAAACAGTGCAAGATTATGGCTATGATTGCATATAATTATGAATCTAGATATCTTACGATGAATTAGATAGTACATATTAGATACATAAGTACATATTTACATCTCTATATTGTCCACATTCGTTACATAATTGATAACATTGTGATTAATTTAGTAATAACCTATAGGTTATAATTACGTAATGATAATGAGTATTTACAACTATGTGTATAATTGGGATCTTGAATTCAGAAATTTCGAAATCTACAGGTAAAATTCGAAATTTACTATTTACGATTTAGAATTCAAAACTGGACACCAAACATTTCACTATTACCATTATTAGAGATTTTAATTGCTATTTAACATTATTTATTATGTATTATTGGCATTTGACATTACTTATTATGCTATTATTATTATTACTATTTGACAATACTTATTATGTTATTATTGGCATTTTGGTATCATACATTACTTCTATACGTTATTCGTTAATTTAATCATTATCTGTTTTCAAAAGTTTTTAAAGTCTTAATTTTTGAAAACGTCTTAATTTTATATTGCCAAAAAGATAGCTATACTGATGGTAATCTCATGATAGACTTGTTAATTTGAAATGACTAGCAGTTATGATTGTTATGTCATTTAAATCTGAAGAAGCTAGAGTTAGCAGATATAAATTAAGAATAGCCTCAATTTGAATATTAATAGAATTTTGTTAGCATAACAATGTTTCTCTTATGATGTGAAGATGGTATTTTATTGTCTTCCGTGACTTCCCGTCGAAATATGATGGAATCACGTCCCAATTGATGTTTTATTAACAACCGACTTAATTCGTTAGATCATTGTGATGATGTTCGAATCTGAATCACGCGAATAATGTATTTTCTCGCGCTTTTTTCGCCTTTCATTTCTCGTTTCATTCTTATGAAACTTATTACGTTGTCGGAATAAAGGTTCAAGTCAGGAATGTATCGATAACCAAATCTTTAACTATTTCGATGTGGATTGCCTTCTAGTAGCAAAATAGACAAAGATTGTTAAAAATATTTTGATTTTATTTCTACTACGATTGATCGTTTCCTTGATAAAAATGGATTCATAAAAATTTGATGTTTAAGTTAGGATCACGATAGACGCAATAAATGAATAATTACAAGTATACTTAGATTACAAGTACATTTAATTAGAGACTTGTAATCTAAATTCAACAAAAGTTTCTTGTAAATATTTTAGAAAATAAGACCAAATAATAACAATTGGGTACAGGAAAAAATTGTCCAAAAAGGTGATCTTGATAAAATATTTTAAAATCATTGATATCAATGAGATCATCCTCTTTATAAGCAATGATTTAATATTTTAAATTCGAATTTGAGTACAGTTTTTAAGAAATTTTATACTTCGATTAATTTTATACTTAATGTAATTCTTGTGATAAACACGTGTCAACAATCAAACTACAAAACAAGTCTTCAAACCGACATTTTAGTGAACATTGCAGTAGCAGGAATAGTAAATTAAGTATAACGCACCGTTTGCTCTTTGTAATTTTACTAGCTTTTTCTCTCTATCTCTTTGTCTGCGAATCTGTTTTATACGTATTTGCTAGCTAGAACTAGAATCATTTTAAAAGTCGATCGGTGTTGGCACTTCCTCAAACAGGAAAAAGCAGACGTGGATCGACACCATCAGATCCGAAACAATAGACAATGTTCAAAACAGGTCAACAACCAAGAGCCAAGATTTTTAAGAATTAAAGATGATAACTTTCTAGACAAGCTAGAATTTCTTGTAAATATGAAAAAGCAAATTTCTTGTAAGCACAAAAACAGTATATAAAAATAGAAATCAGAAAATCGTTTTATGCTGACGAAAAATTCTGAACCGTTTCTAGTTAAATTTATTCAAATGCTATTTTGAGATAAGCAGTTTAAATAAATATGCATTAAAGAATTAAAGTGTTGCAAAATAGTAATAAAAGAATAAAATATTAATATTGATTTCCAAGAAGTCTATCTAAAGAGAAAAGACAATGAATTATTGATATGAAAAAATTAATTTAAGAAAAGATCTATTAACAAGATAAACTAAAGATTTTAAGTTCAAAGTTTCCTGGAAAGATATACTCGAATTCAATATATTATAGATTTGTGAATCCTTTATCTCTTATCCTTATCACGAATCTATTTTCTTGCAATAAAATAATCGATGAGATATTAATTATTACTATGTTTGAATAACTTTAAGTTTTAACTTGATAATAAATAAATGTTATCGACACTAAATTTAACAAGGGGAATTTAACAAGTCTATAAAGTAGCTGTTTTATATGGGCCGTTCAACTTAACCTATACTGTTAAACTAAAGCTTTTGTATCAATATCTACCTTGCATTGAAGATCCGTGAGTATCGATCGCAAAGGATATCATTAATTTTGTCGCTGTGTTACTACAAAATATGAATAGACGATTAACTTTATTGTTGCAATATCGCACTGCTATTAAGAAAACGCTATAGATAATGGCCTTCAAAACAATTCTGATTCATTGCAATTAGGCCCTTTATAAACACTCAATGAACTATAAATTACGTTCAAGAACCATTTTCATTCTGAGTTTTCAAGCGTCGAGTCTGTATCGCTCGTGTTCTGAGCTACATAATAACTTTTTTTTATTAAAATTAAAAATGATTGAAAGAAATCTATTTATTAATACATAATAACACTTTTTGATTCAGCAGATCTACATTTTATGCCCACAATGCCCACAAATATGCCGCTATGATATTGCAACTGATAAAATGATTGCTACTTTTTTGCTATTTTCTTTGAATAAATATCCATAATTATATAAACGAATACATTTTTTCATACAGGATAATTTCGAATGAGATAGTTGATTTCATTTTATAGATTATCAAATATCAATTTTCAGCTCTTTTTAATGGTTTTTAATATTGTATTTTATTATATCATATTAATCATTTTTCTTATCCATTTTCATTGAAAAATAAGATAAGTTATGTATAATATGTGTAATTGAATAATCTCGAAAATTTTCTGCTTATTTTTTAAATTATAATTTATTAACATTTTACTAAAAAGTACTGATGACATTTTCAGAATACAGTATGTTAATATAGTATTTATGTATAGTGTTTAGATATAGTATTATAGTTTTTATAATGAAATACTGCCGTATTATTATAAAACACTTTTATAACGAGACACTGTCGTATCATTATAAAAAAAAAATAAGTCATGACTCCCAAGAATCGGGTTGTTTTAAGCCCGATTCTTTTAAGAAAGAGTTGACCCGTCATGAAATTCTATATGATAGCAAATATTATTTTAGAGAATTATGCTAACTGAATATTTGGATGACAAAAAACAAAATCTAAAAATAGAGGATTATGGATAAATGAAAGATTGTTGGATACTATAGAAACAGTTCAAAGTAAGAAAATGGGCGTGAATGCGGCGTCTAATGTGTTTGGTTGCATTCCGGTTTCTATATTAAGAAGACGAATGAAAAATAATGATTATTTAAACAAAACCTTAGAATCATCTCCATTGCTAGGTAGAGGAGGATAATGAAGAAAAACTTAAAATTTACATCAAAAAATTGCAAAAGTACACATAAACATATAAGTGCATAAAATCTGTGGCATTTAATTTGGCTAAAAACTTGGAAATAAATTTAATAACGGAAAAGAATTGACTCAATATAATAGACTAAATATATTTTTAAAACATCACCCAGATCTCAATGTCCGAAAATTAAAAGGCGTTTTTTCGTCTCGGTACTAAGGTACGAATAGGGTAAAAATTAACTTATACTTTCAATTGTTAGAGCAGAGAAAATCTCTTAAACGAACCGAGAAAGATATTTAATATAGATGAAATAGGCTTACTAATAAACTAAAAATTGAATTTAAAATACATGTATATTTTTTACATGGGCTATTTAACCCGGGTAATATAAATAAGATGGCATAAGATATTATTTCTTTTGTTTTGTAAATCTGTGATCACTTTCTAATTTTCTACTTGTAAATATTATAAATTTATATATATTTACTTACACACATACACATATTTTAGATATCGATTATATTTAAAATGTAATAGTTCTTTTGAAAAAAGTAAACCATCATTTCCCAACTTACCCTATACAACTATACTATTTCGCATTCACAATACAATTACTCCTTTATTAATACTGCCATGTGTATGATTTGTTAATGCAGCATTATAGTTGCAACATACCGACTCAAAATTACAATTAAAGTTGCTTATTTGGAATGAACTTAATATTAAATTAACAAGTCATTATTTATATGTATTTATTGGGGTCATAAATAAATAAAATGAGATAAAGATAAGAAAAGAAGAATCGGCTAATAGGCTTTATGCCTATGCTAAATGCTAAATGTAGTGTTACTATTGCACGTAGCATATTATATTATGTAGTACAACTTCGATTATCGAAACATTTATTATCCAAACTTTTTATCAAAACATTATATCATCGGAATGTTTTAATATCAGAATAATACGTTTCGTACATTTTGCATATGTAACTCATACATTATTTACTTTCTTCTATCAAAATTGTCGTCAAAACAAGATTGTTTTACAATATTTTAGTGTTATTAGCATGAAATAGTGTAATTAATTAAGACAAAATATGAAATTATTAATAAGTTGAAGAATTGCGCGTGTGCAATTATTCTGTAGTTCGGAAATAGGCCGTTAGGTAATCAATGATCAATGGCATAAAAAATAAAGAACAATGAATTGAAAATTATATATAATGACAAGGACAATGATAATAAAAATATGTATTCTCAAAGGCATTCGCAGCATTCGGAAAAAAGAATTCAAATTGTGAAACGCAAAAGGCAACTTTAAGCAATTATTTATGTTAAAAGATTTATGTATTACTTAGCGATCAAAAAATTATGGAATCTTTAATATTTCCTGTCTAGAATATATTAAAACTGTTTTTTAATATAGAGAAAGCTGTTTTTTTATTATTTGAAAATTCTGTTATTTATTTCCTAATTAATTACGATAATTGAAATACTACCGTACAACGTAAAATGTAATGGCTTCTTTTATAACAACTATTTATGTAAATATTTTCTGCAGGTGGCTTGGATGAAATCCGATTCTCGAGCAATTTTGGCAATACACACACATTTAATAGCGCATAATCCACGGCTCTCAGTTACACATAATGGACATAATACGTGGAAATTACATGTCTCAGATGTTCAAAAGAATGATTCTGGTGCTTATATGTGTCAAGTAAATACAGAACCTATGAGAAGTCAGGTAAGTCAAAATTATACACTCAAAATAATTTCTATCTATATGATGTTTTAATTCTTACAATATTTAAAAGTAATTGTATTTATTTATATTTATATATGATTTTGGATGCAGCCCTAGTGGGCAATAGATGTTGTCGTGGTAACTTTCTACTTGGCAAACATCAGAAAAATTTGAATGCGAAGGAGATCACGTTCTCTATACACAAGGTGTTTTACGAAAACCAGACCACTTAAATACCTTCTCTATTAGTGATAGTACCAAAATCGTCGCTCACGCAACTTAAACTGATTGAAGAGACGAATCGAATGGAAGAATTATTTTTTTAAAAATATCATTTCTTAATGTTTCTTTCAATGACATTGGAATTTTTAAAGTAGAAAACGTGTATTTTTTTCTATTCAATCACTTAGCTCATGAAAAAATACATTCAGATATGTTTATGACATGATCTTCAATTTTTAAAATTTTTAAATTAACGTGAAACTTATGTTGAGTGGGATTTTAATAAATTTCCTAATTCGTCTTTCAAAAATTCAGTATAACTTTATCTAGTTTGCGTACCGTTGATAAAGTATCAATTATCCTACTACTTACAATTCCACACCAAACATTTAGAATTTATAGTCACTGCCTATCTACTTAAACCATCGTGAATTCTCAGCAGACCAATAATGCATATTTCTCAGGTTTAATTGACCGTGACTTATAAAGAATACTTCAATAAATAATAATTTAGTAAATAATAATTCAGTAAAAAACATTTCATTATTTTCACATTGACGTATATCCTACTGACAAAAATTTAAACGGTTTTTGAAGTCTCCATCGTCTTGAAAAAAATAAATGGAGAGGATGAAATTTTTGTACGTAAAGCATCCGGAATACGTTTAAAACATTAATATGTTTTCACGTATGTTGTCCTAAATTAATATATAGATTTTTGTGGACATTTCTTTGGTTCGTTTCATGGATCAGTTTTGCGTTTCACACATTACTTTCTGTCGAATTGTTTTAATAATATTTGCGTATGAAGAACGCGATGGACAAATACTTTCTGGAAATCCTTTTTTATAAATTTGAATAACTTCTCTTAGATATTGGCAAACTTCACCATAAATGAAATTATTTGAATTATTTGAATCTTTTCCTGCTTTAAATAACTCATTATGAATTACTTGACAGTAAACTAAGAAAAATAAGAGAAAGTAAATCCTTGAGAGAATTAATAGTAAACGAATTTCATAATTCAGCAATAAGTAATAGTGTTTATTTACATTCTCAAGGTTACATCTGTTATTGTGCTTATCTGGAATCTTCACTCAACACAAGTTTTACATTAATCTAAAAATTTTAATGTCCAAGATCATTTGAAGGTCATATCATAAATATATCTAAATATATTTTTTCATAAACTATGTAATGGAATATAAGAAAATACACGTTTCTTACATAAACAATGCCAATGAACTTGAAAAAAACTTTAAAAAATATTTTTAAAAAATAGTTCTTAACAGCACTAATTCCCAATGTTAATTATTTAACTTTCACTTGCCAGATTTCGGACATATTCTTACTAACAATAATGAATTCATAATAATATCTAATTAATACAATTGTTATTTTTAAGAAAAAACTGTATACATATTTCTAGTGTAAAATTTCATAAGAGAACATTGAAAGTAATATCTCGCTATCCCTTCAGCAAATTCTCAATCCTATTCGATTTCAAGCACAAAATACGTGTGGAACAGATTTCAATTTTTCATATAAAATAAAACCTTAGATAAAAAATTTACATTCTATTTATTTTTCTTATTTTTACATAAAGAATAAATTTTGTTGAGGCCAAGGGTGGATGTAGGAACGTGTCCTTTTGGCCTTGAACCTAACAGTCAAGGCCAACAAACATATAAAACATTATATGACGGACGCATCACTAAGCAGTACCGTTAGCCCATAAAGTGATTGCAAATATTAAATTATGGGACCGACTTTGCCCGATGCTGGCTTTTAGCGTACAATAAATTATTTTCCCAATCACGTAATCGGGAAAGAAAATAAAATCGGCCTTCATAAAATCCTATAAAGGCCGACATGGGATAGAAGGTTAATATTTGAGTCGCGGAATTTTAGGATTGTCTCAGTACTGAGAGCATGGTAGAACAAATTGGATGATATACTCCATTCCAATTCATTGACTTTACCACAGCAGATACCCGAATGTGATTATCTCTCCACCTCGAGAGAACATCATTACATTAATAAATCCAGTATCCGCGAGTCCAAAATGAAAAGTGAAAAAGTGTGAAAAGTGTTAAGAAAAAAACCCATACAGGATCTTGCATGCAAGGTACCAACAAACAACCTGACCAATAACACTAGAATGACTCCCCAGACAGTTAAGAAAATCTCATGGACAGCGCCAAAAAAGGTCACCGAAGAGCACATCTCAAGCAACACAACTAGGAGGTCCTCCGCTCTCTCTAACTGCACTACAAGAGATAAAAACGAAAAGATATGGAGATTGTGAATCCAAAAATCTCATCAGGAAACAGATACAGCATTTTCACGGAGTGTTTTAATAGTAAGCAAGACATAGAATGTACCAAAACTAACAAAAAAGACTCCCGTCACACAAGACCCAACTAAACCAACCACAAACTCTACCCCTCTCCGTAATCAACATACACGGAAGCTTCTTGATGCCTTGAAAGTGGAATACAATAATAACTTTCAAATTAATCTCACGTCTGGTAAACTCAAGATTATGTTCACCAAATAAACGGATTTCATGGACTTTAAAAATATATGACAGAAGGAAAATGTTGCATATCATATTTTCAGGATGAATTCAAAAGAAACTCATACAGTGGTCCTAAAAGAGCTAATTCGACTTCCTAGAGAAAGAATATGCGAGAATCTAAAAAAACCAAAGCCTACACTTCGCTTAGAACTCCCAACACATACCCAATCCCAGATACCCAATTTACAAAACCACATTCGCCCCACGAACCAAATTAGCACAACTAAATCATGTCAGATATGTTGAAAACATTAAAGTTTACTGGGAGAAATATGAGATTCAAAAATCTACGACTTAGTGTTTCCGCTGTGAGGCACACACCCGTAAACTGTAACAAAAAATCAGTTTGGTGCAGGTCACGAAATAAGAACCTGCACTAAAATGCTAAATATACCCTCGACTTCCGCAAACTGCAAGAACAATCACTCAGAAAACTATTCAAAATGTCCAGCTTTGATTGCCTATCCCAACAAGAAAAACGGCTACAAAGAAGCAAAAATCCAAACAAAACAAAAATACTAACTACCCGCACAAATTCTTCCATACCAATTTCCACTCCTGACCTCCAGATAAACCTTCGCTCCTTATACTCCTCAGACACAGACAAACTCATTCACTAGACATGGAATAACATACGCAAGAACCTCAACCTCCCCCCCCCCCCAAACTAAAGAACACAGAACCATAGAGCTTACTGAGAAGTAGAGAACATCAGCTCGTCTGACTTAGACCTCTTACAGAAAATAATCTCCTTGATACCAAAATACTATACCAAATGTACCAACAACATGGACTGAGTCAAAGCGATCATACAAATAGGTAAGGAACTGGAAAATGGCTAGTCATAAGAAAACTTTAAACATCATTGTCCAGAACGCCACCAGCGTTGAAAACAGCTGAACTCCATAGATTTCTCTCAGACCGTAACGCTTACATGCCATCGTCATAGAAAGCTGGCTTATTCCTAAAGAGGTTATTAAAATATCAAACTACAACATACACAGGAAGGACGGTTCACAATCAAGGGCAAACAAACCAAGAGGCGGTGTATCAATTGCAGTCCACAAAAGCATCCCCGTAGAGGATATTTCACAGCAAAGCACCACTAACATCGAAGTCAAAATAATTAAAATTAAAACCTCTTTCACCTTAACCATAGGAGCAGCTTACATGCCCCCAAAAACGAAAATTGTCCTAGAAGACCTAGACGCTATTATCCAGCCACATGAAAAGGAACACTACATCATAGGTGGTAACTTCAACGTGAAGAATCGCATATGGAACAATACAAAAAGGAACTCAAACGAATC